>JADLZN010001314.1:0-75053 GCA_018155175.1 Sinocyclocheilus anophthalmus
GGTTTACTGTTAACAGAAGCAGAGTCCGTTTAAAATTGAAAGAGAGCATGGTAAGTTGGACATTATCAAAATGCAAATCAATATTAGACAACTGTTTTATGATAGAAATGATAAATGACCGACAGCTATATCCAGTGATGCAAACAACTTTTTTTTTTCGGTAAATATGTCCATTTTGAGGGAGAGACAGAGAGAGAGAGAGATGAAAGAGGCTTGTGTGTGAATTACCTGTGTCTGCATCTCTCTCGTCAAACAATGAAGCTAAGATTAGTTGCTTCAAAAACAGCTATTTTACCCCCTCCTTGCTGAGAAATACAATGTAGTGATTCGGTATTGAAGATTTATTAATAAATGTCATAAGGCAGTGTTGACAACAACTTTCTGTGATTCTGAATGTTTCTTTTTGTGCGCCGGGCAATATACGATCTCTGTGTGCGAGTGATGTGTTTGTGTCAGTGCGTCAACTAAAGCAGCGCATTCATATAGAATGGTGATTAAACTGAACGGTTTTAATGCACAGTTGGCCCTGTCACACACACATACAGTGGTGTTCAGTAGGGTCACACTGTAAATCTGCTATACAAAGTTTAATTTAAACATTACAATTAAGAAACTTTTAGGATCTTGAAGGGGGGGAGTAAAAGTGGACTTCTTAATAATTTATGACTGGATGATATTGCTTTAGGCCATATTGCTGTATTTTCACTTGGGTGTTTATTTCCTTTTTAAAACAAGTATTCCATTAACTAAAGGCAAAATTACTTAGTTAGCTACGTATGTAAACACTTTATCTGTAATACTTATCCTGTCCCCAAAGCAACAGATAACAAGGTTAGGCTAGTGACTGTGTTACAAGCGACTCTGAGCCAGGAGTGTGAAATATTAGAGCGTTTTTTTTACAGACTCAGGTCTCCAGTGTCGTGGTTTCTTTGTTGATGCAGTTAGTTGGCATGATGCAGTGTTACATGTAATGGAGTTCTACAGCCAGATAATCCTGTAAACAATATAAATACGCATAAGCAGTGGGCTGCCTCAAGATTTTTCTCGTGCACCCTGTATTAAAACTTAAAATCACATATACGTTTATTTTTTGTCGTTTTTTTTTTTTCGGTGGTTTCCTCATCATATAAGCACACAACATTTGTCACCATTGATCATAATTCGAACTAGTTCTGAGCACCATATCAGCACATCAGTAAATGATTTCTAAAGAGCACATGACACTCAGGACATGAGTAAAAAGACTGCTGAAATTGCAGGCTTGGCCATCACAGGAATACTTATTTTGAAAATAGATTAAATAGAAATATAATTTATTTTAAGACTGTACTATGTTTCACAATATTGGTTTTTAACTGTATTTTGGTCACATATTGCATCCTTGGTAAGCATAGAGACTTCAAAAACATTTAAAAATCTCATGAACGCAAACTTATATGTATATATATATAATATATATATCTATATATGCATAGAAATATGTGTAATCCATATTCATCAAAAATCAATGTTTTCTGTGCTTCTTATCAGTTTTTCACTAGACATCAACCTTTCTGCAACAAAGCACCCTTGGCTAAATTAAAAGTGCAACTGTGTTAAAATTCTGTAATAACTTTATAGCAAAGATGGAGATACGATCAGATCAGATTCTCTTCTTGAATCACTGGTCTGTGAAGCATGTCCCAGCTTTACCCTGTATTTAATCTGTTCTAATAACAGCAGAAACCACATCTCCTTGCATCTTTCATTTCAGGAAATTCTTAATGGAACATTAAGTACATTTCTTTTCATGACTCTGCACACTGATAGGCTCAAGATAAACACAAAGTTGCTGTCAGTTGTTTGAATACTCAAACCTGAAACAAGTGGGCTCAATAGAAGAAAAAAGTATCTGTAAGTGAGCTTTTAAATGGTATAGTTAAGTACAACATTGGCACATTTGAAAAAGAAAATGCAACATTACGTTTTCTAATGCTTTATGAGTCTAATGTGCTAAAACAGGACAGAGTAATTGTATCAGGCCCTTGGTTTTGTTTCAACTCAACCACTACACCTTCTAGCGACATTTCCAATCCTGAGAGATGCCTGGCTCTCAGTTACCGTACTGAGCTAGCAGAATTCAGCTTCTCTTGAATGGGACCTGCTCTTAGGAGTAAAAAGTCCAAGAAAGCGGATCTCCCATTGGGATTTCCTCTGCTACAAAAATGGCTATTGTCTCTCTAGCCTCTGGCAAAAGCCAAAGCTGAGCTACAAAGCTGAGTTCAACCTGGTCCAAAGGTAGAATTATATGACAGCAAACCCTGCCTAGAACAAAAGAGTGAAACTGTTTTGTGTTTAAATATGTGTTTAAATTTGTGTTTAAAAAATAAATAAATAAAGCTCTATTAATAAAGCCTGTATTTAAAAATATGATTTCAAAAGTTAATGTGTTCATACAATCTGATAAAGGTGAGGTGCTTTGGCTTCATTCAACTCATGTTTCCACATACAGTACCAAAGGTTTTGCAGTGAATGATTTGATTTGCTTTATTAAATTCACCTCACAAACCTGCTAAACCATTTATATCCTGGTAGGTACTAGTTTTCAGGTTTTACTTATATCTCAAAATAAATCATGGTTCATAGTGCAGTCAGTGATAATTATGAATGCCACTATTTATTTTATTTTTTTAACATTTTTATAATAAAAATCTCATTTTACATCACACATTTCATAAAAACAAAATTTCCGTTTGACAGACCTAAAATTGGATGGCACAAAAAATGAGACAGACAGACAGAGAGACATACAGACAGACATACAGACAGACAGATAGATAGACAGAAAGACAGATTTGGAGCCTGGAAAAAAGACAGCCAAGCCCGTGTTTCATAGACCCCCAATCCCCCCCCCCAACACCACCACCCCACCACCGAAGATCACTTGACCTTCTCCCTCCATGGCATAATGGTACCAACTGCTGCTGCGTTGCTCATTTTTCCCCATCAACATGGGGACACAGGCCTGGGAGTTTAATTGCAGCCAGAGCAACAAACAACTCCATGTTGACAATCAGGTCTTATTAGATTCCCGCTTGCATTTCCCATCCCTGTCATTCAGGGGAGGCCAAGGCTGGATGAGGCCATTAATATTCACAGCATCTTAGCACATTATTGGAGCTCAAAAGAGAGGGGAAGACTGCTTTATTTGACACAACTTCATGGTCAAACTAAGAGGCAACGTGAAAATAATAAAAAAAAAGTCCCAGAGGCCCAGAACAGGACAGGCAGAACTATGTAAGACAGATAACAGAGCAGCAAATGTCTGGGACAATGAGCATATTCAAAGGCTAAATTGGGATTTTGTGGTAATGTTATGATTGTCCTGCCCTTGAAAGATATATGACAAGAAATGACATTGTAAAACTCTTTTGTGGTCCTACTACATACATTTGCTAGAAAAGAAAAATAATAATAATTGTATCAAGCATGTAGTTAATTATCTAATACACAAGTATCACTATATATAGCTTATATGATATGTGTAGGTTCAGTGGCAGGACTTGAGCAGTCAGAATTGTATTAAATCAGGTAAAATTGCTAATGTGTACAGTATCTATGGAAACACATATTGCCTCAGAATGAATAAAAAAGTAATTGTCACATTTTAAAATAAGTTTAAATACGAAATAAAGTCACACGGTTATAATAATAATAATAATAATAATTATCACAGTTGTAAGACATACAATTGTAATTCTAAGCTTGCTATATCAAAACATGCTTTGACTCATTTCATTCAAATCATTTAGCTATCATTTTAAGTTATTCAGATATAATATATGCAAACCACATTTTGTGTTTGTAAGTCTTTAAGGCCCCTTTTAGGGCATTATTAAAATACCGAAATAGCTAGACCGGTGTTGATAACTGTATTCTCTTTTAACACGAGACACAAGAATATTTTATTTAAGGCAGATATGGTGGTCTCATTCTTGAGCCAATCAATTACAGGAGCCCATCTGCAAACTGAAATGTGTTACTTCTATTAGGCTTCTTTCTGTTACTTCTGAGTGTTTTGATAAAACTGTAATCCAAAACTTAGTTATTATATAGGCCCAAGTATTTTTGGATGATTTATTCATTTTTGATCCCGGAAACACATCTTACTGATCCTTTTACTGATTGTGCTAAAAGGCACGCATGAAAGCCGATTTTCAACTCAGCGTAAAAAGTATCACTGTGATTTGTATGTCACACTGTGACTTCATACATTGAATTCTCCCTGTTTATAAGTGAAATGCATTTTGGGTAGAACAGACAGTTTGTTTATCCCAGACATCATGACAGACTCTTCTCTAAGCAGCTCTTCCAAAGTCCTTTCAAGCAACCTCAGCCTTTGTATATTTTGGAGCCTGTTTATATAAGTGTTCCTCATTTGCATTCCAACTGCACTCTCTCTCCCAAATGTCCAGCCCATTGAGACCAGTTGTATTGTTCTGATTCTGTCTTGTGGAAACAAATACAAAGTGTTCCAGAGCTACAGCAAAAAAATGGCAAAGCTGTCATGCGTGCTCTCCACTTAACAGTAATCCATTTAAGACTAAAGAACCACTCGTTTGAAATAAAGCTGAAATATAAATTATTAATGAAAAACTTTAATGAAAATAAATGTTGCTTTGCAAACAAAAGTCAAATATAGTCAAATAGTATACAGTATACAGTATATATATATATATATATATATATATATTATTATATATATATATATATATTTTATATATATTATATATATATATATTTATTGAATGAGTCCTCCTTGTGCTCACCACGGCTGCATTTATTTTGTCAACGTAGATATGTTAACAATTACAATTTAAAATAACTGTTAATACATTCCAGTGTACATTCAACACAAATACTTGATAAAGTCAATGTCAACTGAAAGGATCCGAAATGATGTAAAAAGCCAAAACATCTCCACCATATATTTAACACCATAGTAGCAACCATACATTTATATGCTTCTTTCACATGCTTCTCTGTAATGAGCTGTGCAGCAAATACTTGTTGATAAATGTCACCACATTTGATTATTGCACTGAATTCCTTCACAAACGATCAAAAGAAGTAAATAAATAAATAAATACAAATCTGGAAATCTGGAAATATGTGTACATAAGTGTTCACAGATGTGAGCTTCCCTCTAGTAATTTAACATAAATATCCTGCCACATCTGCTGCCCCTGCTGGCCAAACACCAATGCTGCATAGAAACCATCAACACAGTTTATATCCTCTTATTTGTTAGATGCTGCTAAAGGTTTCAGACAATCTCTTGAATGTAAGTGAATATTTTCATATATATAAAGGGAGGCTACAACAAACATCTGTGATGCTGAAGGGTTGCACCATCCAATGCATGTGGAGTTATAAGACATAAACATGATGAAATAAACTTTTCTGCTCTCACATAATTGCATGCCACTGACATATCTATAGTGTCATATATTCAGACATCTCATTGTATTATAGAATGACTTCTCTTGCATTGCGGTCTGTCATTTCATACTGTAAACGCTTTGCAGTTAACACAGTTATAAAGCTGCAATATTGCAGTTCCTGTCTCGCTCTATGGGTGTGAATTGAGAGACAGGTGGCACAGACTGACTGTATTGCGTTGTTTGCCTTTTCCTTGAGCGCTTAACATTCTCTTTGACACTCCAGTGCAGATGGCATTTTAAAATAAAGAGAAAAAAAAAAAATCAATTGAAACTGCATTTAAATGTCATGACTAAGAATGTACTTGTATATAAATGTAATAAAAGCATGTGGAGATTCACTATGTGTCACATGCCCTGTCCACACGAACGCAGGATGTTTTACAACCGCAGCTTTTCTATGCATGTGGCCATTCGTCTACACACCACCAGCACCAGTTTCCCCCCCCACTGAAACCAAACATTTTTGAAAACGCCTGCCAGGGTGAAGATTTTCAAAAACTCCGGTTGCAGTGTTATCGTGCAGACAGCGTAAACTGAGTTTTTGGCTTGTGACGTCGGAGCCTGCACCGTTATCTCCGCCTACTGGAAACTTTTTCAGGCTTCTGATTGGCCAACATGGCTTTACGGTTGAGACTATATCGCCACCTGTTGGTTTTTGCATGCTCTTGACAGTGCTTCATAGCACGCGTTTGCGTTTTCATGTGGACAGAGATTATTTTAAAAACGGAAGAAGGAAAAACTTGTGCCTGGGTACGTGTGTGGAGAAATGACAGGCCACATTTAGTTCATTTCGTTTGCTTTTTGGACTTTCTAGTTTGTGTTTCATTAGTCACATGATGTTCTTTGGTCTTAACCCTGTGTCTCAATGTGCCTACATATGCTACGCCCTTAAAGTATGTACTCTTTTGGTGAAGAAAAAGTAAACACTTTTGAGTGTGTAGTAGAAGAGTAGGCAAGCTTTGGGACATACTATCAAGTCACACAATTGTGTCTTTAAAGGACCGCTCTGTCGCATAGATACACGCACCCTGTCACTGTAAACTGGCCTGTCAATCATCTTGTCACAGTTTATCCTCCACATTGCATTTCATTTAACTTACTACCGTACTGGAGAGAAAAGAAGTAGCTCGTTGATCTGCCAGTCGCGGGTCTTTCATGCGAGAACTCTGCTCATGTGTTTGCATAATGATGCATTTAAAAGTTAACGACCAAATGGATGTTTATAAAAGTTCGCATTGCTGTTGCAGATGACATATAACATGGATGACAATAAATAAATATTTTTTTTTACCAGGTTAAATGTTGATTATTAGTAACTCAAACCACTTTTTTTAAACCTCTCTACCTAACCGTCGATCACGTGCATCCGCCATGTTTGTAGTTTTTTTTTTAACACTTTTTATTCATGTTTGTAGCTCTGAACAATACTTCACCAAAGCGCAATGGATTGTGGGCAATTTTAGCCATTAGAGTGTGCACAGATCCACACTTCAAAAATCGACCTGAAATAGTAGACCATCTGTGGACTTTTGGCATACTCTTTTCACCATACTATGCTTTGGGACACACATATTCTAATCTCACATACTATTTAGGATGGATAGTATGAACATTGAGACGAATGGTTAGTTTCCTGCCAGTCATCAGTCGTCATTGACACTCATCTAGTCATCACACCTGTTCATTATCATCTCATTATCACTGTGTATTTAAGTTGTCACAGTCCGGTCACCGTTATGTTTAGTGTGTGTTGCCCTGCCTGTCTGCTTATTATTTGGATTATTCTTATTAAACTTTGCTTCAGAATTCTACTCCTAGTCTTCTTCTATCTTCCCTCAACTATAACCCATGACATTATTCTCTTATTCTCACCAAAGCTGCATTTATTTGAAACAAAAATAAAACAAAAAGAGGTAAACAGTAATATTGTGAACTGTTTTTTACAATTCAAAATAGCATTTTTCTGTTAATACTGTATATTTTCATATGTATTTTTTCCTGTGATGGCAAAGCTGAACTTTCAGCACTTATTACTCTAGTCTTCAGTTTCACATGATCCTTCAGAAATCATTCTAAAATGCTTGA
Source organism: Sinocyclocheilus anophthalmus (assembly GCA_018155175.1). Taxonomy (NCBI): domain Eukaryota; kingdom Metazoa; phylum Chordata; class Actinopteri; order Cypriniformes; family Cyprinidae; genus Sinocyclocheilus; species Sinocyclocheilus anophthalmus. The sequence continues at coordinate 7,569 of JADLZN010001314.1, forward strand.
TTTTTTATTATTATTATCAATGTTGAAAATTGCTGCTTAGTATTTTTGTAGAAACCATGATAGTTTTATTTTTTTCAGAATTATTTTATTATGGAGCCCCTAAAGTAACAAGGTGATGGTAAATACAATGAGATGGGAGGATAAATTATATTTTAATGCATTTTCTTTCAAAAATGTTGTGGATAGAATGCACAAATGTTGTGTGATAGAAATTATATGAGATGGGAGGAAAAATCATGCAAACACAAAGTTTCTCCGGGGAACGCAATACTTTTGCAAGAAAATGCAAAAGCACCCAGAACATAATTTATTGGAAATGGAAAAACTTTTGACTGGACTCAATATTGACTTGATTACTTTTGATCAATTTATTGTGTCCGTGAATAAAAGTTTTAATTTCTTGGAGAAAAAATATAAAAATAAAACTGACCCCACAATTTTAACAGTATGTAAGCGACACATTACATTATCAGTATAGTGTTCTGCATTATAACAAGGCAATCGCATTATCCTTGAAGCTAACAGACAAAGCAGTTCATTTACAAGTCATCCGAAGCTAAAGAGTGCTGACAAATAGGCAGAGCATAGACAACCTCTGAACTGAAAACATTCCATTAAATATTTGATCTTTCTGGCTTTTGATTTTCTCATCATATTATTATTCAGACATGAAAAATATTAACCCCTGGAAGAGGTTAGACTCTTAATGACCTAGCTTTATCAGTATTCCATCATAACGGTCTTCACAGAGAGTGTGGTTGGGCTAAAATTACTTAATGGATCTTCTTCTTCTGTAAATGCTGGAAATAATTCTGCAAAATACATGTCATAGTCTTTTAAACCGTCGGCCTGCTATATCTTTCCTCACTTGAAATCCGTCTGGTCCACATCACGAATAAAAAAACACTTAATTCCACGACAAAATATGTAACTGTTGGCCACACTTATTCTGTACTAGCTGTTTTTCACCTGCATGCTAATCCTTTGAGAGACAGTGACACTCTTTCTGAATTTACTCATTAAAAATGTACTCTTATGTAACATACAGCAGTTGTCAGGATAAACTGTTCTAGTATGTTTTCAGAAATGTTCTGTTGCTTTCATTATGCTCTATTTCTTAGTATCAATCAATATATCAGCCTCAGAGTTGCAGCTGTTTTCAGTGGTCAGCAGCAGTTATTTTCTTTCTTTTCATTTTCTTTTTTTGTGTTTTCTTTTTTGGCCTCTCATGAGAAAGCAAGCAAGCTGCAGATGGAGAAGGGTGACTTAAGCAGGTTATGGAGCAGTTGGACTGCGGAGCAGATGCTGTGTGAACTATGCTTCCCACAGATGAGTATGGATTTTTGTTAAGATAAGATAAGAAGCTTTACCTGTTATTTTATATAATTTATCTGCTCTTATTTGGGAGGTATCTGCACTGATTTAAACAGAAACTTTGATACCATTATGCAACCAACAGAAATATTCTATAAATTATAAAATTAGCTACATTCCAATATAGAGAAATACTGATGCCTTTTCTGATCTCTGTTCATTTAAATATTGGAGTGGTGTAAAGGCATTTGACTCTTAAACACTTCTGTTCAAACATTTAGGATCATTAGTATTTGCTTTTTTTTATATATATAAAAAAAAGTCTCTTTCACTCACAAATGCAGCATTTATTTCATGGTTGTCCAATCCTGCTCCTGGAGAGCTACTTTCCCTCCAGTGTTCAGCTCCACCTGCTCCCACACACTGGCCGGAAGTTTCTAGTATGCCTGTAAGATCTTGATTAGCTGGTTCAGGTGTTTTTAATTTGGGTTTTAAAGCTAAACTCTGGTAAAGGATGCTACTGTGAGGATCACGGAGCGAGAAATGGAGCGGAATCAGTTTCAAACAGTCTTTAATAAACTTCCGAAGGAACCAGGAGAACACACGTAGCAATGTAGACAAAACAATTCCAGACCAAGAAACTCAGAACAGGCTAGAAATAAATGGGGCAGAAAATGAGTGGCAGACAGGTGAGGAGGATAACTAATAATGAGATACACCTGGAACAAATCAAACTACATTGGGACAGGAACAGGAAGGACCAAATAAGGAAAACAGGAACATACACGTGACAGATAGCCCCCCTCCCGGATGGCGCGTCCCGCGCCATAACAGTACCTCGGGGAGGGGGGTGGATCAGGGGGCCATGGTGGATCAGGGGACTCAGGAGGCCATGGTGGAGCACACAATTCAGGGAGCCATGGCGGATCAGGGGACTCAAGGAGGCAATAGGACCTCCGTGGCCTTGCTGATTGGCCATGGGTTATGCCCCCCCAAAAAAATATTCTTGGGGAAATCTAGGAATACTGGGGGCGCTAGAAGGAACGGGCACTAATGGCGCTCTAAAAGCGCTTACAACGGGGAGCGGGCACTGTAGCGAGCTCTGTGCTGTAGCCGCACTGGAACCGGGATCAGATCCCACCTGTGCTTCAACGGGAAACAGGAGTCCTACCTGGGCTTATCTCCGGGATCAGGAGCCCTCCGGGGCTATCCTCATTAACAGAGCCTTCCTGGGCAACTGGATTCAGGACCCCTTTCCTGGGCTGACTGGGTACTCAGGAGTCCTTCCTGGGCGGAACTGGGGATCAGTAGCCCTTCCTGGGCTTAACTGGGGATAGGGAGCCCCTCCTGGGCTTCACGGATAACAGTAGCCCCCGTGGGTCTTAACGGGTAAACGGATTCCCTCCATGGGAGTAACTCGACAGGAGCCCTCCCTGGGCTTGACTGGGGATCTGGAGCCCTTCCTGGGCTTAACTGGGTATCAGGAGCCCTCCTTGGGCTTAACTGGGAATCAGGAGCCCTCCGTGGGCTTTACTCTGAAACAGGAGCCCTTCCTGTGCTGAACTGGGGATCAGAAGCCCTTCCTGAGCTTAACTCGGGAACATGAGCCCTCTGTGGGCTATACTCGGGAACAGGAGACATTCCTGGGCTGAACTGGTATCAAGGGTAGCACTTACCGTGGCTGGCACTGGAGAGTGCTCTGGAGGCCGCAGCAGCAAAAACGCTTTCGAGATCTGGGCAACTTGGGGAGTGATTTTTGGGGCTGTAGCAGACACTGAGCGAGCTAAGGCTTAGAAAACCGAGCGTCAATTTTCCATAGGCCGCGGGAAAACAAGAAAACAAAAATATTTTCAAAAAGTGCGTAAAAAAACAAAACGCCATGGAAAAGTCACGAGATGCTACGTGAGGAGCATGGAGAGAGAATGATGGAGTGGATTTATTTTTCAAACAGCCTTTAATACATTTCCAAAGGAACCGGAGAACACACTACAATGTAGACAAACACAGTTCCAGACAAAGAGACTCAGAACAGGCTAGAACTGAATATGGCAGATAACGAGGGGCAGACAGTTGAGGAGGATAACTAATAATGAGATACACCTGGAACAAATCAAACTACATTGGCACAGGAACAGGAAGGACCAAATAAGGAAAACAGGAACTCAACGGGAACATACACGTGACACTCTGCTGGATAGTGGCCCTCCAGGAACAGGTCTGGACACCCCTGATTTATTTGATCAAAAATACAGTAAAAACCATAATATTATGAAATATGATTACAATTTAAAATAAATGTTTTCTATTTTGATATATTTTAAAATGTATTTTTTTCTTGTGATGGCAAAGCTGAATTTTACAGCAGCACTGCTCCATCCTTCAGTGTCACAAAAAAAAATCATTCTAATATGCTTATTTGGTGTTCAAAATATGTCTTATTATATTCAATAATGAAAATGTTGATTTATTTTTTTTTTGGATACTGTGATATATTTTTTCAAGATTCTTATAAAGTTTAAAAGAATGTCTAGGTTATGTATGTTCACGGTTGTGGCATGAGGGACGTAACCTCTCCGTTCCTTCCTTCAGGGAACAAGGGTTACATACGTAACGGAGAGGTTTCCCCATCGTCAGTCCATTAAGGTGTTACGTTGGCACTGGCCGTTTGAGTCCATATTGAAAGTGCCACCATCCGAATAAGACAAAATAATGTGGCAGACGTCAGGACAGATGCACCTCAATCTGTAACCTACCCAACACCCTATAAGCCACTTATCAATAAGTCCGCTTACAGGGAGTAAGGGTTGTTCCGACATTCTCACAATTCTAGATTTAAGCAACCGTTGGGATGCGGAGACACATCCACATAGGAATGTGAACAGTACGACGGGGATGGACACAGCAACACAAGGGCTGGATCTGCCTCCTCCAAGGGCAGCGCTTGCAAGTTCACAACCTGGCCCCGAATGGAGGTGGAAACTTTGGGCATATAACCGGGCCAGGGTCTCAAGATTAAGTGAAAAATCAACCAGCCCAAAATCAAGGCACAATTTGTTGATCGAAAATGCCTGCAGGTCCCCAGAGAGATCTACCACATCCCATCCAGAAGCTAACGACATTTTCCAACAAGACAGGGACGTGGGTGCCAAATAGTGCCCAGTCCCTGAGAAAAGGGGTCCCTCTGGACCATTTGGGGATCGAGTCTCCATTCTCCCGGAAGGGTAAGCTGTTGTGAGAGTGCATCGGCTACACTATTGAGCTACCCCAGAACATGAATGGCACACAGCGATTTGAGCTTCGTCGAGGGTAGTGAAGAGGGAAGAGCTCAACCGTGACTGGGAGATGTGGGGGCCTTCCACGTTTTGGTGAGCTCTTTGTGAACCTCCAGAAAGGCACTGGGCGGAGCATGGCTGAGATTCACATTCGGAGCCCAGATACCAATCATCCAGCCTCAAGCGTTCAGGGGATGGTGGCGAGTTCACCTCCAGCCTGATACTCTTGGTGGCCTGAAGGAGCATGGCCGGTAACTTTGCTTCTGACTCTGACTGTGCAGCCGCCAAAGCAAGGAGCTTTTCAGCAGAGTCTTCAGCACCAAAAGATGATAGCCCCTCATTTGATGCTAACCAGGGGTGAACACACTAATGAATGCGCTGTCTGATGCAGCCGAGAATCTCCTGTATGCGCTGATTGTTTTTTTTTTTTTTTGTTTTTTTTTTTTTTTTTTTTTTTTTTTTTTTTTTTTTTTTTTTTTTTTTTTGTATTTTTTTTTTATAAACGAATGCGCTGTCTGATGCAGCAGAGAATCTCCTGTATGCGCTGTTATACGAATGCTCTGTCTGACGCAGCCGAGAATCTCCTGTACTCCCAATTAAAATTGTTTGTAAATATCAATATAAATGTCTTTAATGTCTGTGACTGTGGTGCCTCATAAAGGGCACGATGTCAAGACCCATCAGCCTACACGGGTAGAAGGATAGACCAGAGAAACTAAATATTGTGCAGAGACACACTGGTTCATAAAGCAGTAAAAGTCAGGACCATAAAAAACTAAAGCTACCACAAACAGGCTGTTGAAATATTGCAAATTGTCCCATCTATTTCAATGTATGAACATGCTAAGGATCTTCTTGTGTGTGAATAATAAAAAAAATATCACATCTTACAGTTGTTCTTTGGATGTTAACATTTTCCAGAAACATTCAACAGTGTGTTATCATTAGCATGACATAAAAAAATAATCCACTGATTTGTGAAGCGTCTTAGCCAAAGTCCAAAGACACTGACCAGCTAAATTCATCTAAATGAATAAACCGATTGCTAACATTTTCTTAAAAGGATTATTGAGAATACAGTAATTTCATTACATGTAATTCAATTGAGGCTAAATGATTTGTGTAGAAAATTAATCTAGGTTAAAGGCATTTTTATATTTTGGAAATATACTACAAGCTTTTAATTAACAAACTCCCCTTCAGAAACCATTTTCTCAAATTCTGCACCAGGGAGTGGATAAAAGAGAAAATACATATAAATACACAACCAAGAGAAGAGGCTCATACCATTCTGACACAGTCTCAGTATTTCTCAACATCGGGATTTACCGCACAAGTCGAGATCTGCGTGCTCTGCCAGAATACAGTGGAAACACAATGTGGTGGGTGAACAACATCTGAAGAGGCAGAGGAATGTGAGTCTTGGTTAAGGATAAATATGTGAATAAATAAATCGACAGAGTACTTTGTAGGGTCTATGTGGAGGTTTTGGTCACTTCAGAGTAACCATAATGACAGGCGTCAGTAGTATTGCTGGAAAACATCTTAAACTGTGAAAATGAACAACAACAACAAGCTAATATAAGTGGCTTTAGTTCTTCACATTATGTTTTCTTCTTCCAGCCCGCAGTCTAGATTCCAATCGAATTTCAACACTCCTGTTTTCTGTGTAACAAACATTGCATGCGAACTGTGAAAAGGGAAATGCACTCAGGCAGGAATATTTGTGAGTCTAACTGGAGAAAGAAGGTGGTAAATCCATCCAAAGCCATGCAAGTCTTTGTATTGACACAGGAGTACTAAGAAGAGCTACAGAGCGGAATTCCCTTAGAAGATTATTCTGGATAAGCCTGTGTGCTTTGGACTGTGAGTTTGGCAGTATGTAGCTAGGCAGAGCAAGAAATATATTGAAAAAGACTTTTTACCAGATTGTCTTTTTATTTCCCTTCTTACTAATCTGCAGTCTGAAGCTGCCAGTGGGCATAGGTTTTGTATATTCAGCACCTGATTTGCTGGGGTAAGAGGAGTGGATAGGGACAGAGAAACAAACAGGGTTGCTGAATGGATCTGGCATTCCGTTTCATTTGTGGGAGTGAGCTGTCAAGACACAACCGTCCTAAGGGGGGAGCCACAAAGAACAGACACATATTTTTTTTTTTCATTCTCCCTCCATCTCTCTCCCTCCCTCGCTCTCACTGTCTAGATGAAGGGACAACAGGAAAACTTTTTTTGCAAGGCTTTTCTGTGTGACTCCATATGGTTTTTACAGGTTGAGTTTGGCTACCTGCCACTCCATCTTATTGAAATCAATCACTGAAAAAACAGTCAGAAAGAAGAAAGTTAGTGGAAGAAAGGTTAAATGTACAGAATACTACAATGCACTTTTTTTTTTTTTGCTTTCGAACCGGAAACAAAGGGCTTGCAAAGATGCATTTATCTGGTAAAAATACAGTACAAAGAGTAATATTGTTATTATTGGTAATTACAAATTGAAATAACCTTTAATTAAATTTTAATTTTAAATTTTGTGCTGAATAGAGGTTTAAAAAACAGCATTTATTGAAATAGAAATATTCGAAAGGTTACTCATTTTGGTGAACAAAAGTAGTATGAAAAAAAAAAAACTTACTGCCCCTAAACTTTTGATTGAATGTATATCTGTATAGTAATTTCTATGATTAGGTTCTATTTGCACTGGAATGTTAACTTTCAAACTGCTGCATATGAGTGCAACAAAATATATGCTATAGATATATATATATAATATATATATATCTATATATATATATATATATGAATAGTTGATGTAAAAATAGGGTTTTACAAAAGTATATAACACACATTGTCCTTAAACTGTTTAGTAAAAAAGGTTCATGTTTTAGCTTAGATAAAGTAATATTGATAAGTGTTTCAACACAGCCTAGAATTGTAAGAAATATTTTAATGAATTTTCTGACACCTTTGGATGTAAAAATTCACCATATTTGCTACACATTATTAATTTAAGTATAGAGAACAACAGTAATGTGTTAACTAAGTCAAGTATAATCAATCTTCCAAAACACCATGAATCACGGCTCCAGTATTAACCATTATTTATAATTTTTAAGTCTTCTGTTTCAGCGCGGATGGTATCAGAATCAATGACTAGAAACTCCAGCACAACATCTGTAGCCAGATGATTCTGGCCCACCTCTCCAGCCTCACGTGAGGCCTATCTGTCACCTCAGTGTTCCCATGCTGTTCCGCCTGCCTCCTGGAGCATCTGGTCCTATCTCCAAGGGGAAACAGGCATGAGTTCATGCTGCCTCCCGAGCCCTGCCACAGCCACTGCCACAGTATCAATTTATATCATATTAACTTTTCCCATGCAGCACCAGGTGCTCAATTAGAGACAGGCCCAGGGCCAACAGCAAGACAAAGTCATTCAATAAATCACTCTCCATTAGGGGCTTGGTGGCCCCTTCTAGTGCTGTTCTGTGCCATGTCTTCCTGGTGCTGAATGGGCACTCTGAATTGAGCTCTCACACGATATTAAGAGGGGGAAAACAACAAAGAAATAAAATTGTTCAAATATATGATATTTCTAATTTAAACAAAATCTTGCTCATCATGGAAATGCTCATACTTTCCTAATGACCATTAATCCATTTATGGACTGAATAAACAGTGTAAATCATTTTTTAAAAAGAGAGAGAAGGCCAGAAATCATTGTGAAATTAAATTATTCAGTTGAACTATCCATAATTATATACACTGCTGTTCAATATACAGTGGGTACGGAAAGTATTCAGACCCCCTTAAATTTTTCACTCTTTGTTATATTGCAGCCATTTGCTAAAATCATTTAAGTTAATTTTTTTTCCTCATTAATGTACACACAGCACCCCATATTGACAGAAAAACACAGAATTGTTGACATTTTTGCAGATTTATTAAAAAAGAAAAACTGAAATATCACATGGTCCTAAGTATTCAGACCCTTTGCTCAGTATTTAGTAGAAGCACCCTTTTGATCTAATACAGCCATGAGTCTTTTTGGGAAAGATGCAACAAGTTTTTCACACCTGGATTTGGGGATCATCTGCCATTCCCCCTTGCAGATCCTCTCCAGTTCTGTCAGGTTGGAGGGTAAACGTTGGTGGACAGCCATTTTAAGGTCTCTCCAGAGATGCTCAATTGGTTTAAGTCAGGGCTCTGGCTGGGCCATTCCAGAACCGTCAACAGAGTTGTTGTGAAGCACTCCTTCGTTATTTTAGCTGTGTGCTTAGGGTCATTGTCTTGTTGGAAGGTAAACCTTCGGCCCAGTCTGAGGTCCTGAGCACTCCGGAGAAGGTTTTCGTCCAGGATATCCCTGTACTTGGCTGCATTCATCTTCCCCTCGATTGCAACCAGTCGCCCTGTCCCTGAAGCTGAAAAACACCCCCACAGCATGATGCAGCCACCACCATGCGTCGCTGTTGGGACTGTATTGGACAGGTGATGATTAGTGCCTGGTTTTCTCCACACATACGCTTAGAATTAAGGCCAAAAAGTTCAATCTTGGTCTCATCAGACCAGAGAATAATTATTTCTCAGCATCTTGGAGTCCTTCAGGTGTTTTTAAGCAAACTCCATGCGGGCTTTCATGTGTCTGCACTGAGGAGAGGCTTCAGCGGCCACTCTGCCATAAAGCCCCGACTGGCGGCGGGCTGCAGTGATGGTTGACTTTCTACAACTTTATCCCATTCCCGACTGCATCTCTGGAGCTCAGCAACAGTGATCTTTGTGTTCTTCTTTACCTCTCTCAACAAGGCTCTTCTCCCCCGATAGCTCAGTTTGGCGGACGGCCAGCTCTAGGAAGGGTTCAGGTCGTCCCAAACGTCTTCCATTTAAGGATTATGGAGGACACTGTGCGCTTAGGAACCTTAAGTGCAGCAGAAATTTTTTTGTAACCTTGGCCAGATCTGTGCCTTGCCACAATTCTGTCTCTGAGCTCTTCAGGCAGTTCCTTTGACCTCATGATTCTCATTTGCTCTGACATGCACTGTGAGCTGTAAGGTTTTATATAGACAGGTGTGTGGCTTTCCTAAAAAAGTCCAATCAGTATAATCAAACACAGCGGGACTCAAATGAAGGTGTAGAACCATCTCAAGGAGGATCAGAAGAAATGGACAGCACCTGAGTTAAATATAAGAGTGTCACACAGCAAAGGTTCTGAATATTTAGGACCATGTGATATTTCAGTTTTTTCTTTTTAATAAATCTGCAAAAATTTCAAAAATTCTGTGTTTTTCTGTCAAAATGGGGTGCTGGGTGTACATTAATGAGGAAAAAAAAGTTACTTAAATGATTTTAGCAAATGGCTGCAGTATAACAAAGAGTGCAAAATTTAAGGGGGTCTGAATAATTTCCGTACCCACTGTATTTTTTACCTTCAAAAGATGTTGTGTTAAAGGGGTCATATGATGCGATTAAAATTTTTCCTTTCTGTTTGGGGTGTTACAAGCTCTTGGTGCATAAAGAAGATCTGTAAAGTTGCAAAGACTAAAGTCTCAAATCCAAAGAGATATTAATAAAAAGTAAGAGTTACCACGCATGACCTAAAACGGCTTGTTCTAACACGCCCCTACATATCTACCTCACTATGTGGAAATTTTTGCATAATGCCGCCCAAATGTTCACACCAAGAAAGAAGGCGTAACTTTTATTCTAACTGTAGTATTGTTGACGCTGCAGCCATGTCGTGAAGACGCTGTGTGCTTCGTTGTGAAAGCAAAACTACTTTGTTTGGTCTTCCAAAAGAGGACGATATCCACTTCGTCATGCCTAGAGCTGATCTGTGCTGGTCGCTGAGGAAATACATAAAACTTCGTGCTGTGGATCGCTGGATCAGCTTTCACAGTGGACGAAGCGGAGTCCAGCCCAGGGGTCGTCACATGTGGTTGCCGCCCTTCGTCGAATCCGCAGGGCGCCGTTCTCGACCCCGCCGCCTCTTGCTCACTCTAGCCCGGCCTAGACTCACGTCAGCCTGGCTTCCGCTCACGATAGGCTCCGTGTTTTCGTTGTGAAAGCAAAAACTACTTTGTTTGGTCTTCCAAAAGAGGACACGACTACAAATCAGTGGTTAAGTTGTATTTACAACACTGTTCCAGAACAGTTTAACCTCAAATATCCAGATGTGTGCAGCGCATTTTATGGAGGACTGTTTACTGATCCTGGGAGAGTCGACTACAATGCCGGCTGTTCTGACTCAAAGACTGCAAGTACATTTAATTTAAAGGATTTTTCACTGATGATTCAAACGCGAGTTTTGTGTAGTGTAGAGTAGCACTTGTTGTTTGTAATTTCTCCGATCACAAATGCAGACAGGGTTTTATGTTTACAATGATGCAATGCAACGCAACGCGTAAAAAGACAGTATAAGTCATTATAATCGGTAATTATGTCCACACAGGATGCAACAAATGCCTCGTTTGTAATGGGTTTTAATGTTTTTGTCTCGTCGCTCCAGCCGGACATGGCAGCAACAGTATGGTGAGGGGCATAACATTTCCGTCACATGCTTGAGGTATTCGCCCAATCACAACGCACTGGATAGCTGGCTCACCTCGCTTATCAGACCGATGAGCTTTGTAAAAATCGACGCATTTCAAAAAAGGCGGGGCATAGAGGAGAAACAATAATGTACAGTATGTGGAAAATAATGTGGTTTTTTTACTTTAAACCGCATAGACACATTTCATTACACCAAATACACAAAATAATTTTCTTTTTAGCAGCATCATATGACCCCTTTAATGTTTATGAAAGACATGCTCTCTAAGGCTGCAGTTATGATAAAAAATACAGAAGGCCTAATACTGAAATATTAAATACAGAAATATTACCACAATTTAAAATATATGTTCTATTATCCATTTTTATATGCTGATTTGGAAACATTTCTTATTAACAACTGTGATACTATGTGATATTTTTTTTCAGGAGTCTTTATTAGAAAGTTAAAAAGGACATTTATTTGAAAAAGATCTTTTGTAAAATGACAAAATAATTGTGTACATCTAGTGATCAATTGATCAAGAACACATTTTTGCTAAATAAAAAAAAAATATTTTGAAAACAAAAACAACAACAAAATGGAATGGTATATATATATGGATAACACAACATTAATATATGTGATAATACCTAAATAATTAATAAAATCACTTTGAATACACTTTGGAAAAAAGTACAGAACCACATTTATGACCTTTTAAAGCCCTTGGCACAAACATGTAGTGATTTACTCATGACGCTACTGTTTGCACAGGGTCAAAGTACAGAACCAATAAATTCAAAGCAATGTGGGGGTAAATTATTCATTTTGACTGAAACAGTAATAAAACACTTCTACTGAGCTGTATAAAGTAAAAGGTTACAGAAAGAGTGGGTTTACTCATGGGTGACCCACATATGCACCCATAAAAGGCATCAAAAGTCTCATTGTCCCCTCTGACACGGGTATGGCTTTTTATAAGCTCACTCTGACAGCCTCAGACACGCTCTTTCCAGTCTAACTTCCTAGACCATTAGTAATTGAAACCAGTGCAGCTATAAGACATCACGTTGAGCTTTATATTTTATCATTTTACTGCACTCACCAGAAAGCTGGATTTCATTGGTAATTGTACCTGACAATACAGGATTGTTCATTTGAAACTCTTCACAATTTACCTAATGGAAGTCAGCTGCCGCAGTTTCCTGTCGAAAACGATCTCAATGCTTTTCCACCCGGACCTCTTCCAAGTAAAACAGACTGACCTGTCAGTTTGGGAAAGATGGAAAGAGAAGAATTCAGGCAGGCGGGGGAGGATGAAGGGAAGCGAGGGCTGCTCCAGTTCAGAACATTTATTTTAACACGGAACATTTTTCGACTGTTATTCTACACTTTTAACTCCGCTGTGAAGACTAAATATTCTGGAATGTTAGAGACATATTTTGGCATCTCAGACCAACAGCACAGCTTCAGATTACAGACATAAATGGTCATGAAATGGGGTGAGAGCAGGGGTAAAATTCAACTATACAATTTGTCTAAACATGTTTTGGCTTAGACCAAAGGCCAAAGTAACCTGGTGATATCTGAGGGAGGAAATTAATGTTTTCTCATGAATTCAAGTATTACTTTTAATTGCTGAGTAGCATTTTTAAAGCTTGATATTCAATGTGCTTTCAAGGCAGTGCTGTATTAATATTCTTCTGATTAGGGGTTTGTTTTAAACCTCTTAGCATTAGACCACTGCAATTAAGTCAGTCTAAACTGCTTATTGTACAGAATCCTTTAAAATGATGTTTTGATAATTTTGTGTAGGTAATTACAGCCTTTGGTGTGCTATTTTTGAATTTTGCTAAACTATGTTTTATATATATATATACATAGTAAAGGCAATTAAACTTGAATCTATAAAATGCATATGACATTCAGGTCATCATCCTTTTACATTGTTACTATTTAAAATACAATTGACCCTTCATAATTCTTCATGAACCATTTTATTTTTTTAAAGTCTATGGATGATCTGCAAGTTATGATGCAATATGATGGAAATTATTCAAAAATACAGTAAAACACTATTGTCAGGTCATGTATAATAGTAACACGATGTACACAGAGAGAACATAAGCAGTGTTTATTTTTATTTTTTTTTATAAATCTTTTAATTGCATTACTGTGTAATTTAACATCTAAAAATGACAGATCAAAATGTTTTGCAATCAAAGCCCAAATAAGAACAATAACCAATACATGTTAACACTTTATGAGAATGTGGTAACACTGTATTTTAAGGACCAATTCTCATCATTAACTAGTTGCTTATTAGCATGCATATATTACTAGCATACTGGTTGTTTATTAGTACTTATAAAGCACATTTTGATGCCTTATTCTGTGTGACCATATTCTATATCCTGTAATCCACCACTTACCTAAAATTAACAACTACCTTACTATTAATAATCAGCAAATTAGGAGTTTGTTCAACATAATTGGGCCCATGAAACCACTGAAAGCTCCAGTAGATGCTGTCAAAGTGTAAAGAACGTAATGTCTCAAGCACCTTTCCTAGCTGTGGCACAACCGGAAATGTAAATAGGACAGGACTCTCTCTCTCTCTCTCTCTGTGTCCCTGCCTCTGCCATGAGTCTCTCTATTATCTCTGAATGTCCTCTGCAACAGAACACTGCTTTTCATATACATTCACACGCACACACAACTGTCAGACCTAGATTAATTTATGCTGATTATCTGAGGGGCAAATAGTAGATAACCTATACATTCTTAACTAGATTAGTAGCTTCACAGTGGCTCCTCTAACTGCTGTACTTCTCCCTAAATCTACCAGAATAATTAAAACGATACACACAACTGAAAATTGTACAGTAGAAAGCCAATCTACTGTACAGTGGCGTCTAATTGTCTAGCCTAAATAATGCATGTTTATGAGGTTTACTGCATCCTTTAGACACTAAAGTGACTGTTCACTCAAAATGACAATTATATCATCCTCATGTTGTTCCAAACCTGTTTGACTTTTTTTTTTTATTCTGTGGAACATAAAATAAAATATTTTGAAGAACGTTTAAACTGTTTTTATCCATGGGGTTCAACAACACTGAACCCAGCTGACTTACATTGTACAGACAAAAACATTTTTCAAAATATATTTTATGTTCCACAGAAGAAAAGAAAGTCCCCAAAGTTTGGAACAACATGAGAGTGAGTAAATGACAACAATAGAAACATTTTTTTAAGGATCAGAGGAGTTTGAATTGATGGCCTGTCAAAGCATTCTGTATAAGGCTCTGAATAAAGAGTACAAAAATATAGCTCAGCAAGCCATCTGCAACGTGGACGAATGAGATCACACACTTCATATAGCCCATAGCATTCAATGTTAAAGCAGCACAAACAATATGGCCTCAGTTTCTCTGTGAAACACAACAAAAATTAGGCTTAGAGCATGATTAATGCAGCTACTAATCCAAAGAAGCTGGACAATCAATTTCATATTCATGATTCCTGGGATTTGGATCCAATCAAAACATGCTCAAATCCTTTTGGCAGAATGTTCAATACTACCCAAACAGCTTGTGCACAAAAATTTGATAAACAATAATAAAAATAATAATAATTTCTTTATTGTCTTCTGCTTTATGTTTCACTGTAGGGAATTGGGGGATAGAGACATCGACTGGCCATGCCTGACTGAAGCTGTCGCTTTTGCTGTTGTTTTTTCTTCTTGTTGTTCCTGTAGGAGCTGCTCACCTCTGCCACAATAAGTTGACCTGAGATCAGCCTTCACCATATGGTCATTACCAAGGGATCAATCTCGGGAGTTATCCTGACCTCTGGATATCATGGAGGCTAGAGACAGAGCAAAAGGCACATACCACCAGTCACTGCCCCACAGACCACCAGCGTATGAGTAAAAATAGACACTACCCACAGACAACGACACACTGTGCTATTGATCAGTTTGCGCTTCCAGCGAAATATAGGGATATTTCAGACTATGATGGATTATGTAAATCTTAAGGAAGAAATTAAGAAATTTAATAAGATAAAAACTAATAAGTTGCAACTCCTGAACAATTCTTAAGAAGGAATTGTTTACCCAAAAATTTAAATTATGTCATCATTTACGCATGTTGTTCCAAACCTGTAAGAGTTTCTTTCTTCTGTTGAAAACAAAAAAATATATATAAATACAAATATTTTGAAGAATGTTGGTAACCACACATGTGATGGTGAGCACTGAATTCCATTGTATTTTTATTTTTTTTCCCATGCATATTTTTATTTTTGGGCGAACTCTTTAAGAATATCTTATTTTTATTTCTTGGATTTTTTTAAATGGCTTTGCTGTTATCTGATTGTATATCAATGAAAAATAATCAATATTTATGGCACGACTGTCTTGGAGGGAAATCAGAAGTCGGAGTTGTGTTTTTAATGCACATGCATTTTAAATGGTTATTTTTAAAGAGTCACTCTCAAGATGGAATTCAGCAAAAACTCATATCAAAAATAATTATGACTGATCATTGTTTACATTAATTGATCATTTGTGCCACTTCAGAGCACGTATGCACATCCCTAGTAACATATGCATTCTATGTAGCTAATGTTATGTTATAATGCTTAATATTTCAAACAACCCAATAAACACCTTACTTCTGATGATTTAAGATAAGTTGGAGGTTTTTGTAAATTTACAAGGTAATTTATGATGATTTTTAAAACTTTTTTTATGTCTGTTGGCAATATAAAATATTCTTAACTTTATTCTAACTTTATTAAGTTAGAAAATAAGAAGAAAATAGCAGTTAAGAATTGTATTCTTAAGGGCGTTTCGTGAATCCAGCCCCAGATTGATAAAAAAATATATATTATAAGGGAGATACTTATATTAACAGGTGGCATCTAAAAAAAAGCACGACCTGGGTAATTTCCTGTCTGAGGTGAATTAATAATGTTTCCTCATTAGGCACCATTGAAGGGTGGATTGGATGAATTCCATCTCCGGAGTGGTTGAATTAATTAGATGTCACACTAAAGAAGTAAATAAGATGTACCGTCACCATAATGACTATAGAGAGCTGAAGAAACTAGATGATGAATTAATTGAAAATCAATCAGCTTTCTTGATGAAAGGTCCCTTTTTTACTGTCCATAACAAGCTAGGAACCGCATCAATAATAGAGGAGATTAGATGTCTCTGAGACATATTCGAGATCCCTCTGTGTCTGGACCTTGCTGACTGCCGTTCTGTCGCAAGAGAGAGCAACAAAACATGACTTGAGCTGTTCAATGTCAAACCCATCTCCGAGTCTCAGTTCTCAGCTCACTAAATTGACACTTATGGGAAGGAAACACAAAATGTGTAGAAAATGTACTTTGGCAAACACTAAATAGACTGGGGGATTGCTGAGTAACTGTATACAATGCAAAGTTGCCTACAGCATTTAAACACTACTGCGATGTTTGTATATAATAACAGTGCATCACAGACAAGTATTAAAATAATTAATTTGCCAAAAGCAAACTAAAAGATTTAGTCCTACACAAATTAATTGCAGACACCCAGATCCAGTCGAGCACTTGCAGAAGAAAAACAGCTTATACTTTCTGATAGTATAAAGATTGAAATGTCCTGCCAGTGTTTCTCACACATAGACTTTACCTGGGTGGGCCGCCCGAGTATATTTGGAGACACATTTTTGATTTGATTAGTTTTTTATCCTTTTATCCATTATTATTTTATTTTATTTTACATTGCGGGTGCTTCAGTTGCATTTTCGACTAAAAATAGATGTGTGTGCGAACTGTAAAATATATTTAGGAGCACGTGTGCAAATAAAGCAAAATCCCTCCGGGTGAGTTTTCTTAAATTTAATGTCATGAAAAGTCTTCAATACATGCAATTGTAAAACAAATGTATTAATGATCATTTTAAGATGTCTTATATTTTGGGGATGGAAAAACAAATAGTGATACAGCCTACTGATTATTAAACTTCAAAAGGCTATGATTTAATTTAAAAAAGAGCACTGCAAGTTGCAGTGTCGCAAGCCGGCACTGTTGCGCGAGCGCTTCAGACTGCCTCAAAAAGTGATTTTCCATCAATGAATAGCGCACATTTATGCCAAGCGATTGGTTATGAACTGGTTGATGAATTATTCAAATGTCTGCTTTATGACCTTTATATAATAAGTTGTATACACAATAGTATAGACATTTCAAAATTAGAATCCCTGAGTATGTTGGGCTCATTTATAATTAAAAGTCACATGTTACATTATGCATTATTGGTATTTTGGTTACACAATAAATTGTATTTCATTTAATTTCCATTTAATTCATAGTAAACTATTGTAGTTTCTGGCTGGGATGCTTCCTCACAGGAAGAAAAGTCAAAGAACATTATTTGACACATATTATTAAATAGATTTTACTAGTATCAATCAAATCTGTTTACCATTCACTGAGAGAGACACTGCCTCCGTCATCATGCTCAAAGAAAGTGCTAAACTATATTGCAGGTACTTGTTTCTGACAAAAAAAAAAATTGTATTGATTATTTTTGGGTAAAAAATTAAAATAATTTTTTTTTTTTTTTTAAATTGTTTAATTGTATTATAAAAATGGTAAGTGTCACATATAATGAATACATGATTATATATGACTATACAAGATTAGCGCAGAGTAAAGATGTTTTGCAGTTTGAGTGTGTATTCATATGTTATGCTGCAGATCAGGGATATTATTAAGTGATAAAAATGACTATTTGACAAACAAGACCACTTTTTTGAGTTATTTTGTTTTCCCAACTTCTTTTTTAAACTCAGGGTGTTAAATATATGCCACCTTTTAAGTTGAAGATCATGTCTGGGTGAATTGTCCTTGTTTAGGCTGGCAGTGACTGCCAAACAAGGCTATCACGTCAGAACAGTTTGTCTGAGCCAAAAACTCAAGCTGCTCCAAAATGGATACACATCACTATCAAGGTCACTGTGGAGTTTTAAATACATTAGTTCATCTAGCGTTACTGCACATGCTGGAAGATGAATGTATGATTATAAGAGCTGTCCTCAATCCTCATTCCTCCCTAATGATTTATCTACTCCAGAAGATGTGGGAAAAAAGTTTTGCATACATACTCTGAATCACGAATAAAGATAAAGAGCATCAACGATGTAAAGAGTGGATAAAGGGGGTCAAACATGACATTTATTTAACTAAAAAGATCAACATACCCAACAGAACGAACGCTGAGGAGGGAAATAAATCAGGTTGAATTTGGGAGCTGGAAAAGCAGTGTGAGGGAATAATAGAGAACAAGGGGCATAAAAGAGCTGCTATTTGAGGAAGAGCATAATGACATGAGGCTGTGGGATAAGAGTCTGCAATCATCGGGATAAACAATAACATTGAAGAGGATCCACTCAGGGTTGATTAGACGATTCTACCTCTCATCAACCTCTGACACACTCTGGAGGAGAAGTCCGTGGTATGACCCCTTTATCTCCATCTAGATGTTGAAGGCAGCCCCACCTCACCACACACTCAAGCAGAGAGAGCTGCCATTCGCTTAAGTAGACAGTCCTACATTAAGCCCATCTGAGCACTGCCTCTTTTGAGCACTCCCACGCTACTCAAGAATGTGCACCGTTTTGCTAATTCACTTGGTAAGTATAGCATGCCTTAAAGACTTATATAATACTTACATAATATGTATGAATGTTCATACATCTTCAATAACATTAAAAATGAGATCAAATTGTGCCATTAATATGATTATATTAAATTAACACCTATCTATACAGTGTATATTATTGAGAAAACATATTAAATTATTATTAAAAACTTTTTTTTTAATGAATGCATTGTGGTTTACTTATCTATTGGTTTTTTGTACAATACTCTGGGTCAATGTCTGCTGATATAAATGGATTTGTTTTAGGTTGACGACCATATAAGTCAAAAAAAACATAGTTATAAATAAATAAATAAAAATAATGTAAATAATATAAAATGTTAATTAAAATGTATTAAGCAATTCATTTTATTTTTTTGTATATAATTTAATATACCATATTATATATATAGATATATATAATATATATATAATACAGTGGGTACGGAAAGTATTCAAACCACCTTAAAATTTTCACTCTTTGTTATATTTCAGCCATTTGCTAAAATCATTTAAGTATTTTTTTTTCCTTATTAATGTACACACAGCACCCAATATAGACAGAAAAACACAGAATTGTTGACATTTTTGCAGATTTATTATAAAAGAAAAACTGAAATATCACATGGTCCTAAGTAGTCAGACCCTTTGCTGTGACACTCATATATTTAACTCAGGGGCTGTCCATTTCTTCTGCTCATCCTTGAGATGGTTCTACACATTAATTTGAGTCCAGCTGTGTTTGATCATACTGATTTGACTTGATTAGGAAAGCCACACAACTCTCTATATAAGACCTTACAGCTCACAGAGCATGTCAGAGCAAATGAGAATCATGAGGTCAAAGGACTGCCTGAAGAGCTCAGAGACAGAATTGTGGCAAGGCACAGATCTGGCAAGGTTACAAAAAAATTTCTGCTGCACTTAAGGCTTCTAAGAGCACAGGTGGCCTCCATAATCCTTAAATGGAGACGTTTGGGACGACCAGAACCCTTCCTAGAGATGGCCGTCCGGCCAAACTGAGCTATCAAGAGCCTTGGTGAGAGAGGTAAAGAAGAACCCAAAGATCACGGTGGCTGAGCTCCAGAGATGCAGTCGGGCGCTGGGAGAAAGTTGTAGAAAGTCAACCATAACTGCAGCCCTCCACCAGTCGGGGCTTTATGTCAGAGTGGCCCGACGGAAGCCTATCCTCAGTGCAAGACACATGAAAGCCCGCATGGAGGTTGCTAAAAAAACACCTGAAGGACTCCAGATGGGAGAAATAAGATTCTATGGTCTGAGAGACCAAGATAGAACTGTTGGCATTATTCTAGCGGTGTGTAGTGTGGAGAAAACCAGGCAATCTCATCACGTCCAATACGTCCAAAAGTGAACATGGTGGTGGTGGCTCATGCTGTGGGGGTGTTTTTCAGCTTCAGGGACAGGATGACTGGTTGCAATCAAGGGAAAGATGAATGCGGCAAAGTACAGGGATATCCTGGACGAAAACCTTCTCCAGAGTGCTCAGGACCTCAGGCCGGGCCGAAGGTTTAACTTCCAACAAGACAATGACCTAAGCACACAGCTAAAATAACGAAAGGAGTGGCTTCACAACAACTCTGTGACTGTTCTTGAATGGCCCAGCCAGAGCCCGGACTTAAACCCAATCGAGCATCTCTGGAGAGACCTAAAAATAACTGTCCACCAACGTTTACCATCCAACCCGACAGAACTGGAGAGGATCTGCAAGGAGGAATGTCAGAGGATCCCCAAATCCAGGTGTGAAACTTGTTGCATCTTTCCCAAAAAGACTCTGGCTGTATTAGATCAAAAGGGTGCTTCTACTAAATACTGAGCAACGGGTCTGAATACTTAGGACCATGTGATATTTCAGTTTTTCTTTTTTAATAATCTGCAAAAATGTCAACAATTCTGTGTTTTCTGTCCAATATGGGGTGCTGTGTGTACATTAATGAGGAAAAAATTTTAACTTAAATGATTTTAGCAAATGGCTGCAATATAACACAGAGAGAAAAATTTAAGGGGGTCTGAAAACTTTCCATACCCACTGTATATATAGTATTTATTCATATTGGCATTTCTGGATCGTCTTCGTACAAACCTTTGGGTCATGAACTGCCTTTTTTATTATTCTATAATGTTCTCTGATGTCTACTTATAATGTTATCAAGATTTCTACATAAAAAAACATCATAATTTATAATAAGCTATTTTCTGTTGAATGTGTGGCGGATTGTAGATTCGGAAGTAAAACTGCATGATTGGTAACAGTTGTGTATGTTTGACAGCCTACATTCTTCATAGATGGACGCTGCTGTGATTTAGATTAAAATGCATAAATACTCAGTTCATATCAAACTATCTGTAATAACAGACAAAGCAATAGTGATCACATAATAAAAACAGTTACTCACACTTGTGTGGTGCGGCATTACTGTCGGAACCAATATATTCGGCACTGCATCGTCTTTTAGTTTCAGTCTTTCTTAAAATCCTGTGTCGAATTGTGCCTTGCTTGTAAACAAATCCACGGTAAACATACGCGTGAATCAGTGGACGGGGCTAAACAGGCAGTGATGTAGAAGCAGGTGTTGATCTTCTTCTGCAGAGGCGGTGTTTAGCCACACTATTACGTCATAAAGTGGCACATTCCACAACCTGTCGTTTTGGTAGATTGGCTTCAATACAAAGCTGTTTTTTAGACTAATGAGAATTTTGAGTTCTGAAACTTACAGGATGTTTTTATAGTACAGTGACCTCTTATATGTCAAAAGATCAAGGGAATATAGGTTAAATAAAGGAATAAAGGTTGACAAGAACATTCAAATTATTTATAAATAAAAAAACAATAATGTTCATTAAAATGATATTGTATTAATCAAACTAATTAAAAACAATAAATAAATGTTCATTACGATTTTCTTCAAGCATTTCAATCAGAGCCATCCTTATATAGTCCCTGACCAAAAAGTATGTTTGTTATGCAAAAAATAAAAACAAATAAAATATTGCACTATGGGAGTTACACAATGAGTAATGTTATTATACTGATCAGATCCATAGACATCCATTTCTAATCTTTATGTTAAATACGATAAATATTATATATATATATATATATATCTATATATATATAATATATATATATAATATATATATATAATATATATATATAATATAGCGCATATTAAACAACTAAACTTTATGATGTTATAATCTAGAGCTGTGACATTTAAGCAAGAGGCACAAGACAGAACATTCTAATATAGAAATGTCTACAGATTTATGGAAGCACATAATATAAAACCTTGATGGAATCTTTGGTGGACAGAAGGCCATAATAGGTGAAATTTAATGTTGTAAATCCAATGCGTTATGAGTGTTCAGCACCACTTCAGGTTCATGCAAAAAGACTACACTCCACGAAGGAAATACAGGCTGAGCCTCTGAAACAAAGTCAAACCCTACCAGCACAATACCATCAAAGCCAAGAGTGTCTGGCATGTGGTACTGTCCCGACAGGTTATCTGCTCGGAGGCAAAGATA
Source organism: Sinocyclocheilus anophthalmus (assembly GCA_018155175.1). Taxonomy (NCBI): domain Eukaryota; kingdom Metazoa; phylum Chordata; class Actinopteri; order Cypriniformes; family Cyprinidae; genus Sinocyclocheilus; species Sinocyclocheilus anophthalmus. Next base: position 29,923 of record JADLZN010001314.1, read on the forward strand.
ATCAAGAAAGCAGAACTGTCTCTGGGAAGGAATGAAGTGATTCCAATCCCAATAACCCAGACCTCTGCATGGGGAAATCTATGCCGATCTGTCACTCAGCACAGCTCTCTGGTCTTATTGACAGCTAACATGTCTCCCGGCAAATAAATTCAGCTGGGCCATGGCAAGTGGTGACATTTCTGGGTTAGCACATTCTCTTGAAATTATTAAAGACACAAAAGATAGAATAGGGTGCTTAGAGTGTGCCCTCATTATGCTCATCAAAAGTATGTGTTATATTTCCCATGCAAATTGCTATTTTTCTCTGCATATTATTTCCTGTTGACCATTCAGTTGAGACACCGATATAATCAAGTGTGTTTCTGAATTCAGAATTCACTGTTTGCCTGAAGGAATTATCTGACCCTCTAGATCCTCCCACTAAAAAGTGACTCACAAAAAGAGATGTTAACCACACATAATAAAAAAAAGCCGTTGACAGACAATAATCTTTTGTGATCTATAAAATTAAATTATATCTGGCTTGAGTAAAATAAAAGGTACCCCACTATAAATTAATTCTAATCTATGTAGGGAAGAAAAATTGTTGAAACGTGTTAATCTGTGTTCAAGTAACTGCACGGACTAATCGCTTGATTGACAGACCATGCAGACTGAAAAGTGCACAGAAGCTTTGGGAGGTGCTAGATCAACAATGTTGTCTCTCTGGGAGCGCTTGTGGGTTGTGGCAGTCTGTTTAAATTCCTGACAACATGACAGTCCATGATCATAGTCCTAACAGTGAGCATCCCAGGAACTGACGGACGCTAAAGATTAATTATACGATTAGCTCTGCCTCCACACATTTTTATGAGGCCTTCCAAGATCCAGCAGAAGAAATGCACTGCAACGCTCTGTCTAATCTAAGCCAGTGTGCAATAAAGCAGATATATTGTGAGCAGAGAAAGTGTTTCTTTGACCACAGGAAACCCGGTGGCTGTTTATTATTGACAAAAGGAGTGCTGTTGTGCTGTTGTGATGAGAATTGACTAGAAACAGGTCACTCAGCTGTTTGAAGAGAACAGAGGGACTGGCAGAACATTTGGGGTCAATCCTTCGGCGGCATCCATGTGTTGCTGATAGTGGTCGACTGATTAGAGTCTGTTAATGGGACGATGAAAATATGTTAGAGAGCAGAATGGCCATTGGCTGATATAAAGCCAAAATTAATCACATAATTTAATTTCTAACAATAAATAACACATGCTCAACACTGCTGCAATAATAAAATGAATACGTATTTAACAAAGTTGTTTTTGTTAACTAAAACTATTAAAAAAAAAACAAGCAAACTGAAACTAAACAAATATTAGATAAATAAACTTAACAAGTAAAAGAAACTGAACGCTGAATGCAAATAAAGAATAAAATAAGTGAAGTGTTAAAAAGAAATTATACAAAAAAAGCTGGTTAAAAATATGAAAAAAAATATAATAGTAAGCATGCTAAAAAATATACATAAAATACTAATATGAAATAAATATTTATACATGAATAATTTGAAAAAAAATTGTAATAATAATGATAAAATGATATAAGAAGTCTGTAAAAGATACATTTCAACTTGGAAAGTATATTCTCATTTATATTAATTTTGCAATCCTGTTATAGTATTTTTCCACAAAATAAATACATTAAAATTATACTCAATAAAAGTTTAAAGTCTATGAATTGTGGGTTGAAATGAATAAATAATCAATATTAATTACATCTTAAAGCTGCAGGTCCGAAGTTATTATTTTTTTGGTTAAAAATGTTGAGCAAGTACTAACCAGCCAGTGTTAAAAACGATATCTTACCTTAGCTCGGATGCACAGTGTAGGCTTGTAATAAGTGCTTTAATTTGAGTAGTACTGGAGGTCCGTCAAGTCATAAAGAAAGTCCCGTGTCCGACCTTACATCCTATCGTCAGTTTTCCTAACAGGGCTTACTGCGCTATGGGCACATCGATATTACTTTTTCCGCTTATGTTTTTGTCATCTTATAATATTTATTATAGATTAGGTAAATCACCGGGCGATTTGAAGGTTTGGAAGGCTTTGCCGACTGTGCTTTATATGTATGAAATATGAATTCAAAATAAATGTACAAGTCATTCTAATTAACAAGTATATTTTTCTTGTCATGTGTGCTTCTCAATCTCAGTTTAAAATAGGTTATTGGCACGATTTTAAGTGTGTGTGTGTGTGTGTTGTGGGTGTTAAAAATATATCAATACAATAATATTTTATGCTGTGCTTTTGGAGGTATGTGGTACCTATTTACAGCAAAATGAATCAATCATTAGCTTGCATAATTATTATGTTTTATATAAAAAAATCACTTAAATGATCAAATTTAAAATGTCAAATTTGAGTTGTATCTGGATATTGATCTGATTGAACTTAGTTTTAGACAAACAGACTCACTATCGGATTATATACAGGGAGGTTCTAACATTTATCAGCATCACATACACTGAAAAATCAGCAACTTCTGACTCACTACATCAGCATCTCTCATCACAAGTCTGGGGGAACGGTTTCCGACAGCTGGATTGCTCACCATCGGATTCTGTTCCCCCTATGTTTTTTTTTTTTTTATACAGGGAGGTTCTAACATTTATTAGACTGATGCTGGTGAAGCAATAGACAATTTTTTCATTACATTATAATCTTTATTGTATATTTAGGTATTGATCACAGGATATATTTGAAGGTTTGAATGGCTTTGGCCACTGTGCTGTATGTATGAAGGGCACATTTCTACCAGAAATTAACATTTCTGTGCCTTGAAGTGTTACAGTGGAAATAAGTATTACATCATCAAAAAATCGGTCTCAAAATGGACTGAATGGTTGATTTCTGTGAGTTGTTCTGTAAAGGAATATGTCATTCATTAGGTTCTCAGATATTTTTTAATGTATTAAAAACACTTTTGAAAATTACAAATCCTGTCCTTGTCCTTGTCCTCAGCCAAATTGGACCTACAGCTTTCATAGTTTTGTTATGCTAAAAACTGTTATTTAGAAAAAAAAACTCCATCAATAACAAGTTTAAGTTGTTATCATTCACATCAACTGATTAAAAACATGAAATTCTACATAAATTCTACAAATAAATACTATTTTACAACTGTCCCCATGTTTTCGGTCAGTCCTGTCACGTTTACATAAAACTCATCATGAAATGTGTGTAATGCGCCTTTAAAGGTATGACTCAAAGGAAGTGGCATAATTTGACTGAGGCGAAGCTGACACTGATCAATGGTGAGTTCTGTCATAGAATTGTATGATTTTAAGCTCGTTTTTGTATGTTTTTTTTAAGGAGGATGAGCTAAAGGGTCAGGCCCTGTCACGGTAAAACATCCCAGAAAAAAATCCAAAACATGTCTAAAAAAGTTACTGAATTCCTTGATTGCATGTTGTGACGAGAGGGGCGGGGCTGAAAGCCGTGGGAACGGAGCGAGGCCGGTGGAGTAAATGTTAATGCGCGACACCTGCGCCACTCACCGGTCTCGAGTCCCACGGAGGAGTTCCGGAAGGATAAAAGGCCTGGTCCTCTTTCGTCCAACACTGTCGTCACTCCTCCTTTTATCCTTCCGGAGCTCCTCTGTGGGACTCAAGACCAGAGAGTGAGACATTACACTGTAAATCTGAAGTTTTTTAAGTTATTCGACAATTTTTTGATTGATCACTCTTGTTAACTAGGCCTCATGTAACAGCTCGCAAGTTTGTATGATTATTAATTATATTTCATATAATATGGAGGAGTTTATTTGCACAACAGTAAACTCCCATTTTTAACATTCTTTGAAATCATGTTTTTTCATTTTGCATTCCAATTAATCTCAATCAAACTTTAATTGGGTTATTTTGATTAGGTAAAAATCATAATAATTACAGCTAACTAACACAATAAAACACAATAAAAACATGATTACATAATAAAAAAAACCTGATTTTTGAAAATGTCAAGAAACGGAGTTATCTGTCTTTGCAAATAAACTCTTCATATATATAGATGTAATTGTCATCTATATAAGCTTTGAGTAATGATGACTGTGATTATTTCAATTCATACAGATACCATGGTAATATATACATTATTACCTAGGAAATCACATGCAATTTCCGTTATTACCATGTAATTTCCTAAGTAATAATGCAGATATTAGCATAGTATTGCTCTGTTATTACTGAGCCGTGATATTATGTGGTACCACAGTTACTTTACTTTGTGCTATTCAGTTAAATGTCTATACATTTGCTGTATCATAGTAAAATATACTTTACATATGTAGCGTCGGGACCAATCAAACACACAATATATATTTTGTTAGCTATATTTAACAAATACTATGTAACACCCCAGTTAACAAGTATATGAGGCCCTAGAACCCTTCCCACAGAATGAGTAACACCCCAGGAAGCGAACAGGTCCATGGTTCCTTGTAGACCAATGCGGATAGAACTGGGTTGTATTGGCCAAGGAATGCAAAGCGGGAAAAATCCCCTGCATGTCGCCAGGGCAAGAACAGGCAGTGTTCGGAAATGGATTTTTTACTATTAATTCCATAGGAAAACCCTCTTTGAATACCCACAGATCATTCAGGTCAGTGGGTAAGTATTGCTAATGTGGTTTTGTCTTTGAATTGCACTACTGTTTGCAGGTTTAATCGAAAAACACTCTGTCAGCTACATATATATATAATCTACCTGTTTAGTACCTATGACTCGTATTCGCGATGATGATCTATTGAGAGTGTTTTGTGTTTACACTAGCAACATTAGTGTTCTAGAGTCATTAATTATTTTTATCCGGTTTTTTTAAATGTGCCAATTACCATCTTTCAAAAAGGGCCCATAAAAATGCCCCAGGATATCAGAAATCCCCCCCCCACTTAGATTAGGATTCCTCACGGACAACCATCTTGAGAGCGGGGATCTTCTCCGACTTACCGGCCCCGCTCAGGGACCCACCCGTTGGGGTTTGTTGGAATTATTGAGAAGGTGGGTGAGAAAAAACGCCCTCCCGGAAACCATAAGCTCGCGCAAGGCTTCGGTATTGTAATTGCCATTCATCAAGTCTATGAAGGCAAACTGTTTCTTTCTCATCAACCAACTTCAGCATGATCTTGGGCCTTAAGATTGCATCAGAAATCTATTTTCAGACAGACGAGACTTGCAGGTATCAAACTTAGTCTTATTAATTGATACATTAAGTATCAGTGACACCTTTTTACAAAGGTGTGTTTGAACTAAGAATCTGACCTTTCACTCAGGTGTAGATCTGCTGAATATGCAAAGGGTTCCATAAAATTCATAAGTCCTTATTTTTCTTCTATTTACTGCGTTAAGCTTTAACCCTTTCATATACAAACTGTGTGTGTGTGTGTATGTGTATGTTAGACCAGTTTATGTGTTTATGTAGTATGTTAGACTAGTTTAAGTGTTTATGTAGTTAATAAAACCTTACTTGTATCACACTTGACGTGGTTCATTGTTTGCTCATAACTGGAGTCACTTAATCATGCAGATTTATGCTACAAAGTTTTGTAGAATTGTACAGTAAGGAAGTTATTTCCCTTAACCAGGAAATATTAACGTTCTTAGAATTGACAAGACTGAGAGGTCAGCTAAATATCTACAGCGGATCTAAAATATTCATAATTAATTATAACTAGTTATGGTTAATTATTCATATTTCCCATGAGCTGATTCGTTACATGATTGGTGGAGAATGCGGGCATGATAAAACGAAAGTTATGAGTTTAAACACTGTCAACTTAAAAGTGTGTGCGTGATAGTCCAGGTTAAAATAGGGCGTGACTTGAGATGCGTTGTTGTGTCCCTATTTGCTGGCTTGTTTAGATGCAGATAAAGTGGGGATTTGAATTGGTACCGCTATTATAATTGAGAGAGTCTTTATGTATTTCATGCTTAAATGGCATCGGTGTAAGGTTAATCTGAATTTAGCAAAGAAACCCTAATTTCAGTATTAAAGCATAAATCTGTTCTGACAAAGCATAAGTCTGAATCTCAGCTCAGCGGCATTTCCAAACTGTACCATAATGTAATATGCTATAGTGAAGAAATCACAAAATTGCAGTATTGTTTAAATTGTTTCTTTGAAGAAGAAATCTCAGTACAGTTATATCAAGGTAGATGTGAGCGTTGCTCCTCTTTCTACAGCATAAAGGCCTTATAGTTTATAATTAGATTGAAGCAATTCATCTACACTTTGACTGTATATATACAAACCTAGCAACCTGGTGGTCATTACTGTATTTCACTCACTGAGTGAAAGTAAAGGTGTAATACTGTACTTTAGTAATCATATGTGAGGCAAACATAACTACATATATGTTTAAACCGGTTTTGACTTACAGTAAACCCGTTTTGTAATTCTATAAACAAGTGCAAGAAGTTTATTGTGTCAGTCTGGACCAATCAAACACACAATATATATTTTGGTTTTTAGATTTCACAAATACTTTAACACCCCAGGACGCCGAACAGGACCCTGTTTTCATGGTAACCCGATACATTTACAAACTTGTGGAATGCGAGCAGACTCTCAGTTGCATTCTCCAGAAGCAAGAGGCACAAATGAACAGTAGAAATGGACTTTTCTACTAAATAATTCATAGGAAAACCTTCTTTGAAAGAACACCCATTTTCTTCAGGCCATTGTGTAAATTATTGCTGTGTTGTATTTAATCGGTTGTTGTATTGTAGACTATTTTATGCGTGCTTATGATAGAACCACTCATTCATTTAACCTTACATATAGCTTGTTTAGTATTTATGAATTCGCCTTCTGATGATCTAAAAAAGAATGTATATTATATGTTGGTACAAAGGCAATATATTAGTGCCCTGAGAACATTTAGTATTTTCAATCAAAGTTCCAGACACTAAAGTACCATGTTTCCACACAAATAGTCATATACTCCACAGGATCTCAAAACGCCCACCTGGGATTCCGGCCTTTCTCATTGGATAAGCCCATCTTGAGATGCGGGGATCTTCTCCGACCTTAAAGGTCGCACTTCATGTGACCCGCCCCAGTCGGTGGTTCGGTCAGATGCTAAGAAGATGTGAGAAAACGCTTCAGGATACCAAAAAAAAGTATGGTGCAGGAATTTCTTTGGCCTTGTCTTTCCATTTCAATCAAGATTCTCTGACACAAAACTGGTTCTTTCTCATCAGCCAACTTCAGCAAAGCTAGACTGGAAACCTTACTATTGCATCAGGAATCTCCTTCAGACAGCCGAGACTCGCAAGTATCATACTTAGTCTTATTAATTGATACATTATGTATAATTTGCACCTTTTTACAAAGGTTTGTTTGAACTGAGAATCTGACGTATCCCCCGGTGTAGATCTGCTGAATATGCAAAGTGTCCATAAAATTAATTCTTTATGCCTCTTTCTGTACTGAGTTAAACTTTAACCCTTTCCTATACCAACTGTATGTGTGTGTGTGTGTGTGTATGTGTGTGTTAGACCAGTTTGTGTGTTTGTGTGTGTGTGTTAGACCAGTTTATGTTTTTATGTAGTATGTTGGACTAGTTTAAGTGTTTATGTAGTTAATAAAACCTTACTTACATTGTTTGCTCATAACCGGAGTCACTAATCATGCAGATTTACGCTACAAGCTTTTGTAGAATTGTACAGTAAGAAAGTTATTTCCCTTAACCAGGAAATTAACGTTCTTAGAATTGACAGACAGTTGACCCTGAGAGGTCAGCTAAATATCTACAGCGGATCTAAAATATGAATAGTTAATTATAACTAGTTATGGTTAATTATTCATATTTCCCATGAGCTGAGTCGCTACAATTGTTACATTAGAGAAGCACTCACAGAAGTGTTTATCTAATGCAACGAGTCTTGAAGGACTGAAAGCACCACAATTTAAAACTGTGGGCAGCTTCTTTGAAATAGGCAGACACCAAACTGCTTGAATTGCACTCGCATGCATTGGTTACCATGACAACAACTTATCACAGGAAGCGCTAACTTCACATAGAACAACACGCAATGTTGTAAACAAACCACCTGAAGCAGCTAAGCTAACACGACTTAGCATAGTTTCATCTTAGGCTAAGCTACCAAATAGCTTTAACAATTAGGGGTTAACAATCTTTAATTGAAGCTTTTAAATACAGCATGTGTGTATGCAGTGTGAAGTAATTTGAACTTAACCTAATCCCTGGTTTCTGATTTTCCCCTTTCTTTTTCTTCTTTTTCTATGTTTCTCAATCTTCAATTCGTCTCAGCGAATTTAACTATCTTAGATGTATCCTTCCTGAATGCTATTGCTTAGTTACTAGTTAATTAATTCTAAATTTAATTACATTTTAACTGTCTATCTAGAGAAGAATCATTAAGGTATTGGGTGCTTTTAGTAACACTAATCACTAGTGCCGCTATTTGTTCCTAATACCAGAATGACTACCTTGTTTTGTTAATAGCAGTCAGATAATTTTAAATCCATTTACATGTTATAACCCCCCTTTGTTTTGATGTTCTCTCTGAACCTCAAAAAGGAACCAGAGACATTTCTATTTTTGTTTTGTTTATTTTCAAACATGTGCCCTATTTTTTATGACCCTGTTACAAAAGTCATCTGGACAAACACTAGGGCATAACTATTATCCTACCAAATAATAAGCATAATCTGACTAGAAATGCTCTCCTTTTCCTTCTGCATTTCCCTTTTCTCCTTCATACCTCAGAGATTAAGCCTGTTTGGGGAACCGTCAGTATATTCTGAGTGATAATTTGACAATAAGAGTAGTCTTAAGTCATCAATCAAAACCCTGTTTACGCCCTTTTCAGCAAACATATGCTGACCCAAACTGATCTTAGCATTCACACTCTGTTTTGATCTTGTAGTAGTCTCTAGCCCTTACTCTCAACACCATTGTGTCAAAACGTTGCAGATGCTCAGACTTACTGCCCAGAATGCAGACCAAAGAGGATTGGCCAGGCGTTGTGAGGAACACCCCATACCCAGGGCGTTTCTCTTATAGGTTACATGCCCCAAGCTGCTACTGAGCTGAAAGCAATGGACCCAGATGAGAGGAAGAGTACCTCAGACTCAGACTCAAGCGAGAGTGTATGGCTACAACACAGTCACCAAGGTCAGCATCTGCCTGGCCCCAACTCATGAGGTTGAAACAGGAGTTAATGATCTCAAGCAACGATCAAGCAGTATCCCACAAGGACCCAGAGAAATGTTACAGGAAGAAATGGATAGACTTCAAGAGACTCTGATCCAACAGCTGAACAACACTCAAGACAAGCTTAACATGTTCCAAAGAGAACTCAGGGACTCCTATAGGCTGAGAAAGGAAACGCAGTGGGAGAGACACCCTACTCCAGCATCCTCCTCAGAGTGAGGCCATTAACTTCCGATATGCACCAAGCTACGCAGGGGGGAGCCAACACTTTCTGCTTAAAAACTCAGCAGACCTACCACGCACTATATCCCTAAACAGAGACGTCCGACAGAACATAATCCTCAAGAACCCACAGGGAAAGCATCCTGCAGCAGGAATTATGCGCCCCAGAAGCGCCTTGAAAGTAGCAGAAACTCCCCGATTCCCTGGCCAGGACAAAAATAGAATAATAAAAACTTTATGCAGTACGAGCATTAATTTAGAACGGTGGAGTCGTTTTACACATTGCTTGCAAGCAGACCCAATAATCAATTTTATGTGTCTGTTTCATAAGTTAGTAAATTCTTCTCCATGCGCATACCAGTTCCAGATCAAAACCAGATAAAATTATAGTTAGAATGCGCCTTCCTACAAGCAGTAAGAATTTTTCAGTGCTATAATGTGTTTAAATCGTACGATAAGAAACTAACCTGACTTTAGCGAAGAAATCCTAATTTCTGTGTTAGTGGAGCTTAGGTCTTTTTCCTGACGATGAAATCTCAAGATAAGCAGCTCATATAAATGGTACCAGAAAAAATCGGTCTGATCTTGGGCGAAGAAAACCCCTTTTTCACCACTGTGTAGGTGATCTGAGCGATACACCTCATTTCATTAATTTAAGGCCTTATTATGTGTTATGTATCATTGTATTCATATCGACCCACTCATGTGAAACATTTAAGTAACTCTTATGCATGCGTGCACCAGGTTCTGATCAAAATCAGATAAACCTATAGCTTGACTGTGCCTTCCTAAAAGCAGTAGAAAGTTTTCAGTGCTATTATGTTTTTAAATCGTACGATAAGAAATTAACCTGATTTTAGCGAAGAAATTCTAATTTCTGTTGTTAGTAGAGGGTAAGCCTTTTCTGACGGGTAAATCTCAGATTAGCAGCCCATATAAATGGTATCAGAATACATCAGTCTGATCTTGGGCGAAGAAATCACATTTTTCAGCACTGTGTAGGTGATCTGAGAGATACTCCTCATTTCATTAATTTAAGGGCTTATTATGTGTTACGTATCATTGTACTTCATTTTGACCCGCTCATGTGAAACATTTACGTAAAATTAATGGTGTTATTCTAGCGTAGATAACTACGAATCCACCATTGCCTGTGAAGGGAATGTGCTGTTTTGATTAATGAATGAAATTGTATGGGACATGTCATGTTTGAGTTTCCCATTGATTTGCCCACAGCAGTGCAACGTCTGCCCACTTGCACCTGTTGTGAGATTGCATTTGTTCCTAGAAAGTGTCCCCGGAAGTGTGAGCAGAGTTTTCCGCGGTTATCGGACAACAGCACACTTCCAGACCTGTGTGTAAACAACGAATGCGTTAGACTAACGCTAACTTTAGTAAGCCTCTTTACCTCAATTCTAGATGTTAGCATCTGGACCCCTACGCTAGATAGGGTGTATAAAAATGTAACTTGCTAACCACACCTCTCTTCCCTCGTCTCTCTCTCACTCCCTCCATCAATCTGGTGCCAAGTCCTGTTGGGGTGCCTACTCATCGTGGATCAGTCGGTTTGTCCCTCCCCACATACTTGGGTTTTACTTGTGTATTGTTTATTTTTGTTTTGACTTATTCTACCTCTTTTTAATTTTATTGCATTTATTTACATTGTTTAGCACAAATGTACCAATTCAGCTAATTGATTTGTATTAAATTTGAGATTAAATTCAATCAATTTTAATTTTTTAATTTTATTATTTTTTTTATTTTTTATTACTTTCCCTTTAGATTTCCCTACATGCTCCTTGGGACCCATTTTATTTTTAAGTTTTGTTTGATTTTGTTATTTTACATATTTTAGTTATTTCACCATCACCATCTTCGTTTTTTGTATAGGATTACAGTAGTTCTAGCAAATGTTGTTTCCTTAATGAGTTATACAGGGTATTAGTAGCCTAATCCCTGTTTCCTCTCTACTTCTCCTCACGTCTCAGTGCCAGGCCTAATACATTGAATGGCAGCTACCATTCAACACAATGTAGGGCAAGATAGAAATAGGAACAATTCCCACTGTTTCTTTTTTTTTTTGACGAGGTATTTTGGTGGGTCCCTGCTAGTTTTGCTAACAGCCTAACCCTAGGGTTATGTAGTCTATTGCAGCATCACACACAAGTTAAACCTTCTTAGCCATATCTCTTAGAAAAAAAAAACTAAAATAGGTAAAAATTTTCCCTTTTTTTTTTGAGTTCATCTTATTTTTTTTCAGTTTCGTCTTAGTGACCAAACCCGTGAACCATCATTGTTTTAAGTAATAGTTTGACTACATTTATAGCCCGGTCATCAGCTGACCCCTGATTACGGCCCCTCAACAAAGTTACTCAAACTCTTTCTTTGTGTTCACGAACACAAAAACATTGCACCCTACCTCACTAGCTGCCTCTCCCCAGCGATTCATACCTTACATGGCCTACAAAGCCGTTCCCCATAGAGATAGTTTAACAACTCTGGACGTACTTGCATTTGTCTTGCCCCTTACTCTCTCTGGTGTTCCCACAAGTGTGCCAGTATGTCGCAGACATTCCACAGACATCCAGCCCTACCAGCTCACCAGGACCACCTGGACACTTAGCAGAGCCCTGTAATGGACATCCTTCAGCTCAAAACAGCCAACGACCTGCAATGACAGAGAAAGGAACAGCGAGACTGCGACAAAAGCGAACACTTGACCAGCATCATCCACTCCTCGGCCCACACCCTCAAGGGCCTCAGACAGGAGGTATATGAGGGCTGGAACTGCAAGTCACAGAATTCTGCAGAGTACTGACACCTGCTCAACGAGAGAAAGTACAGAACGGATGCAAAGAACCTCACAGGATGGTGCGACAGAAGGAAATCACCAGTTTTCAGGAGGCTCTAACAGCTGCTGGACAACAAGCGCTGCTGGAAAAAGCCATCAGGCAGGACTTGGAAAGAGAATTGTTTCACACAAAGTCACTCTTAAAAAAACATATGTGGAACTAAATGAGAGAGACACCAGATAAGGCCTAACAAGCCCAGCTGCATACAGCCAGAGCTGAGGACCAAACCCTGACTCAGCAATTAAAGAAAAGCTTGACATGGTTCAGAAAGAATTTAAACAATCCTACCGACTGCGCATACACTTAAGCAAAAGACAGCCGGCTGAAAATCGGTCGCCAGCAGTGCAAGCCCTCAACGCCTGTGCACAGCTACGAAAGGGGGGGGGAGGGAGCCAAAGCCTTCTGCTTGACACTTAACAAGTCAGCTCCCTGAAAACCTCTGAAGCTGCAAAAAAAAAAATTCAGGCGACCCGAAAAAAGAAACGAAAGCTGAATCAGTGTCAAAATGAACCTGAAAGATGCTGGCAGACCACAAGGTGCAACAGACCGGGAAAACACGAAACGAACTTCCCGGCGCCAGAGGCAACCCCTCCGCCAAGAGTCGAAATGCAAGGGGGGGGCGAGAGCCAATGTTAACACGTTACCAACCAGCTAGCCACAAGGGGGTGGTGGCCAAGGACCTTTCAGAGGATCACTGAAGAACACACACCATGTGACCCACAGACCCCAACGATGATGGTCAGAGACACTCAATCTGGCAACTAAATACTGCCAGAGACCTGAGGAATCAAAGGAACTGATCTGCAGTCCACCGCAGTTTAAACAGCCATCTAACGGAGTTCTCAGACCCAGAGTCTTATGAACAGGGAAATGATCGCGCTGATTTGAAATGCACATCTCAGATCCAAGCGGGCACAGAAGGCACCCAGGTTTGCCACAAGGCAAAAATACACGTTCTACAGAAAGCCCCTAGCCAGCAACTAAGGGACAGAGACATTTTCACCCATGGCAACAGGTAAACCAGCGTTCCAGACCAACCATGGGGCGAAAAGGCGCCTCATCTGCAAACACAAGTCCACGGTAATGTTCATCCGCAGTCCAACACCAGTCCTCCTCCACACCCTTCACACAGGTGTTGAACGGAGGCTACACAAGGACAGCTGGACACGCCTACTTCTGGGTTACAGGAGCTGCTGACACTTGAAAAAGAGCTCCTTGAACAAAACTCAACTGAGGAGTACTGAGGAGGACAAACTTCTGACTCCTTGCCTGCTGCATCACAGCATCAGGCCCCTCCAAGGGAGGAGCATCCCTTGAAACCGGTCGACACCCCCAGAAGCAGCCAGACAACGTTGGATTGAGCAACGGGCCCACATGCCCAACAGCGAAAGCTCTACCAACACTACTCAGGCAAGCTCAAGTCGGTGCCGTCACAAGAGTCAAGCGACACCGCAAACATCAGATTTATAGTGACGTTGAGCAAAGCAGAGGGCTAACAACCACCCGCCGCTCTCCTGCCATCATCACTAGGTCAGTTGGAAATTCTCTACACACTACAGAATCTCCATAACAGTTCCCGGCAATCCCTGGAACCACCTGCACTCTCACCAGTGAGAGTCTAACCCGGCTGTCCCACATCACGGGTACCACAGATAGCCTACTGGCTAACAACATCAACAAAAAACCATCCTACCCGGACTAACTCACTTCAGGATGACAGGTGACACAGCCTCGACACCTGCTGCATAAGCTCGAGGACCCACACCACAGCCTACATCACCACAGCGCACCACATGACAGCATCCACCACGGCACCACAACCACACCTGGAGGCACCAACAGCCAAAGAGCCACCACTGGCTCCCAGCCATGAGTGCCAGGTGTGTGTTCGATTGTTCGGCACCTTGACATCGATCGTTGTGTCTTTTAGGACACCAACATTCGAAAGGGCGGGCATTTGTAGCGTCTGGACCAATCAAACACACAATATATATTTTGTTAGCTAGATTAAACAAATACTCTGTAACACCCCTCAGTTAACAAGCCATATGAGGACCCATGAACCCTTCTCCCCGAAATGCGTAACACCCCAGGAAAGCCGAACAGGCCCCTGCTTCATCACCCAACGCTGATATCACTGGGTTTATTGGCCAAAAGAATCCAAAGCAGGGAAAATCCCTGCATGTCCCAGGGCCAGAGGCAGTGTAGAAATTGACTTTTTACTAATTATATTCATAGGAAACCTTCTTTGAATGAACCCACATGATCTTCAGGGTCGCATGGGTAATATATTATTGTATCGGTATTTTGTCTTTGCTAATTGGTTACTCGGTAATGCAGGCTATATATCGAAACACACTCCTGTCAGCTTCAATTATAAACTGGACATGTTTATTACAGGAATTCGTCATTCGGATGATCTAATGAGAAGTGTATATTGTATGTTTACCCTACGCAACATATTGGTGTTTAAGCGTATTTAATAATTTTTTCCGAGTTGCAATGCAAAATCTACAATGCTTTCAAACCAAAGGGCCACTAAAAAGGCCCAAGTATCTCAAAACTCCACTTGAGATTCCGGCACTCTCATGGAAAGCCTCATCTTGTAGAGGCGGGGGTATATCCGACCTTAAAGGACAAGTCAGGGGACCCACCCATGTTGGGGGTTGATTGGAATCTGAGACGGGTGGTGAGGAAAAACGGGGCTCCCGAAACCCTAATCTCGCGCCAGGCTCGACCCTTGTCCTTTCCATTTTCAAAGATTCTCTGACTCAAACTGGTTTTTTTCATCAACTAATTTCAGCAAGATTTTGGGCCTTAAGATTGCATCAGGAATTTATTTTCAGACAGACGAGACTTGCAATTATTCAAACTTAGTCTTATTAATTGAGACATTAGGTATCGGTTGCACCTTTTTACCAAGGTGTGTTTGAACTAAGAATCTGACGTTTCCCTCAGGTGTAGATCTGCTGAATATGCAAATGGTTCTATAACTTCATAGTCCTTATTTCTCTTCTCTTTACTGCGTTAAGCTTTAACCCTATCCTATACCAACTGTATGTGTGTGTATGTGTATGTATGTATGTGTGTGTATGTATAGGAGCCGTTTATGTGTTTAGGTTGATGTTTGTTTTGAACTGCTAGTTTAAGTTTTTATGTTGTTAATAAAACCTTACTTGTATCACATTTGACGTGGTTCATTGTTTGCTCATAACTGCAGTCACTTAATCATGCAGATTTATGCTACAAGCTTTGGTAGAATTGTACAGTAAGAAAGTTACCCTTAACCAGGAAATTAACGTTCTTAAAATTGACAAGACAGTTGACCCTGAGAGGTTCAGCTAAATATCTACAGCGGATCTAAAAGTTTCATTCATAATTGCATTATAGCTACGTGTTTGGTTTAAGTTATTATCTTCCATGGCTGATTCGTTACACAATTATAGAAAGTTAGATTTATATTATTACGCACCTTGTTCGTCGCATGAAACCCAAATCGGGGTTATGGTTTTAATGCCTGTCTGATGGTTCGTGCCAAGATCTAGCTTGGTAGACTGTTGTTTAAGTGTGAACATTCATTTTAGTACTAGTAGTAGTACCATTACAATTTATTTTGACTTCTGTACTGTGTTTTAAATGGTGCACATAGTCGTTCTAGTTGTTTTATTTTAGTGAATATGGCCATGTTATTGTTAAAGGAATTTTAATAGGAATTGTTTCAAAATTAGAAGATATTTTATATTGAAATAAAATGAAATTGTTTAAATTTGTGTAGCTATTTCTAATGAATTATTGGCAAGGTATGCAATTATATCCTTGGTCTGAACTTGACCATAGGCTAACGATTAATTAACAGTGTAAAATTAAATAAGTAATTTAAAATAGGGAGAGTCTGAGAAAAACTTAAAAGAAAGGAACACAATAGAACTTTTCTGCATCAGTACGAATTCCAGAAAGTAAGTCCGAAGCTGTAATCAGCAATGCCCCCGTCAGTTCCCGTCACGCTCGGTCGTCGGTCAACAGGAAAATTAGTTCTAAAAATGTAATTTTGAGGAAATATTGATGAATTATCTCTGTAACTGTTGTAGATGAAGGTGGATTAATATATCAACTACTATGTTTTTGAAAAAATCTCCTTTGCAAAGGCAGTTTTTTTACAATTATATGAGTGTCTGGCGGGTTATTCTGTGATTTTGTGTACTACAGTTGACCTAAAAGTTGCTTATATTTCTTATAGAAATTACAGAACCATGTTAGATACAATCAGTGACATGTGACCAATAATAAAATGATATTTGTATCAAATAAATTCATTAGGAAACCATTCTAACATATGCAAATTTGTCTGTGACAGGGCCTGACATTTCAGGGGTGAAATGCGTATAAAAATGTATTTATTTCAATCATAAAAACATTCTGAGATGGCATGATATGTGTTTCATATAAATCAACATGTCCTCCATATGACTCAACGTTCAGATTAAAGAATAATATATTTTTTTCACCCAAGATTTTTACAACAGAGGTGGACAATGGTCGTGGTCCCTGAATATGAATTCAAAATAAATATAATACATAATCTATCTCCTAAAAGTAGTGGTTCTGTGTTGATGTGAAGGGTGTGCGTGTGTACATTCCAATTTATTGGCATTATTGTTTACATACCTAATAGAAAACAAATAACATTAAGGCAAAATACTTTGCCTCAGTGGAATATTCATTTAAATTGATTCGTTCCCAGACGGATCCTGAACTCATTCAGGAATGAAGCAATGTGACTGTCTAAACTGACGGAAATCCGTAGTAGCGACCAGAACTCTTACCCTGCATGTGTAAACCTTATAATACATTTGCAAGGAGTGTGTTACAAGAATATTAATCTTTTATGTGTAAATGTAGGTGCCCCTTGGAGCCATGAGAGCAGTGAATGATAATATGTCACGTGGAATGTAAATACATTGCCTCATCTTACCATGACAGCATACTCATCCCTGTGGTGCATTTTGCAATAAACAGGTTGTTTGATAAATTATAACAACTGGCACTCTCAAAAAAGATGGTTCTTACTGCAGCTAATTGAGTTTTTATTTTAGAACCATGGCCATTCTGCCCAAGAACGCCTTTCATTTCAAGGGTTCTTTGGTTAGAGTTTAGGGTCTTATTCCGCCCTTTTTGTTTTTAAAATTCTGTCAGCTGACCCAAAGCCACTCTCCTTACACGATTCTCTGGGTTCAGTTCGATTCACCAACAGGGCCTATGTCAACAATCTCAAACAGGTACAGGCTTTCATTCTCTAACAATTAAATACAGCTAATTAACTTTGTAAAAATGTAACTGGTTCTCCAAACAAACATGTTTTATTATTTTTTTTTTTGTTCGTTTGAGTTTTTGGGTACACATAAATAATTGTGTCAGCTGCTGCTAAACTTATCTCTCTTTTACTTAAGGATAAATAAGAGACAATCAAGTTAATAAATTTCTATTGTCGATTTTTTTAATATACTGGGGTGATGATAGTGATACCCAGTCACAATAAATATTAAATCTATCCCATGACTTTATATCACTTTTCTCTTTTAAGATTTTGAAGGGCTCACATACTGTCCATTTTTGATTTTGGCCTTCATAGACATTATTGTTTTTACACAAACACATGGACACACTATAACTCTAAACTCAATAGTGTATTTCAGATGTATCATATCCCACAACCTCACCATCTGCAGAGAAAAATTGCCACTTAATCACAAAATGATGGACTTAAAGGCATCATATTGATTAGATTGTGATTGTTTCACTGAAAGTTGGTCTTCATCACATCTATTTTTTGTTCTTTTTTTGTGTTTTACTTCTTTATGTATTAATTCATTTTCAATGTCAATTGTCATTCATTAATGTCTTCAGCTAATAACTGTTGTTAAGAGCAACAATTTTGCATGTCAATAAAAACATAATACACAACATGCTGCTGTTGTTNAATAACAACAGAACTTTGTGCATTTATGAAATAAAGAAAACAAACAGGGTGTGCTGTCTGCCGCCTTGGTCTGCGTGATCTTTATTTAGAAACGCGTCATTAACAAACCAGTCCTCGGATCTGATGTGAGACACAACTTGCTTGATGGTGAGCATTCTGGACTTCAGTTTCATGACTGAGCGATTCAACTGACAGGTGGGAAGGACCCGTTTGAATGGTGGGGAGGAGCGCCGAACTGAATGCGGTAGCCTCTTTCTACAGTGTGCAGGACCCATTGAGATACATTTGGCAGTAGTTTCCACGTTGCTAAATAATCTACTAAGGGAACCAGTTTTCTCGAGACTGACCTCTGGTGTATTTGTGACTGCTAATTTGGTGCCCTGAAACGGAGGACCGGCAGGAGACGGCCGAACTAGCTATTCTGGAGACCTCCGAAGGGGTAGCGAGCCCCCCATGATCCTCAGGTCGGGCTTCAACTGCGCAGCCCTCGATCCAGAGAGCCGCTGACCTCGGTCCCGTTGCGGGGGAGCATGAGAAGGGACGCTCTGTTTTTGTTGTTCGCTGTATGAGGAGGAGGTATGCGGTGAGAGCTGCTCCCTCCCAGCAGCCCCTAGAAGCGAGTTGAGAGCGGAGAGTGGGAGGGAACGCAGGAAGCCGCGCCGTTTACGGGCACCTGTACCTGTCGATGACGGAATTGACGGCGTCGCCGAACACGCCAGAAGGCGCAAGCGGGCCGGCGATGGAGGAACCACAGGAACGCCGCCGCCTGTTTACGGGCCTCCTGGTACCTGTCGATGACGGAATTGACAGCATCGCCGAACAGGCCAGGAGGCGCAAGCAGGGGTCCATAAGGAGACATTGTCCTTTTCCTTAATATCTGCAAGGTGAACCCAAATGCTCTATGCTGCCACTAGAGCGCCATAAACGCCAATGGCACGGGGTCGGTCTTCTTGTGGCCACGGAGAGATTAAATCGGCCAGTCCTCCTAAGCTCTGCTATATCATGTTTTTTTATTTCTTCGCCTTCATCTAGCTCCTTATGCAGGTCGGCTTGGTACGCCTGTAACACCACCATGGTGTGCAGACACACACCAGCCTGCCCTGCCGCCGTATACCCCTTGCCCACCAGGCTAGATGTTGCACGTAACGGCCTGGAGGGCAATGCCTTACGCCAAGGACAGACGCTCGGGGCATCGCCTTATAACCATGATCACTAACCCCCGCCACGTTTGCATAATGAGAGGAAACGGGGGTAAATAGACATGCTGAATATGGTCTAACCCACGACCTCGACACCTCAGTGTGGAGATCGGGGACAAAACGGTAGGCTCCGGCGCGGAGGTGGCAGTTTACTCCGCAGAAAGTGCTCATCTAATTTGCTTTTCAGCGGTTCAGCTTGTTTCTCGGCTGGCCAATCGATATTTAATTTAGCTACGGCACGAGTGACCACCTCCAATAACTCCTCATACTGTGCTGTGTGAGGGGGCAAATCCTCATCGGCGCTCTCAACATCAACCTCCTCTGAGGAAAATAGGAGAAGCGCCGAGCCCGCTCTCCAGGGGGAAGTAACCGCAGAACGGGCTTCCGATCCCAGAGAGCGGGCACCGGATCTGGCGGGTGAGGAAGGAGATAGGGGCTCGCCCGTCTCCATTCCCTCCGCCAAATCCAATTGCGAACCCCACGAATGCAGCCGCCGCTCAGCCTCGGCTGAAGCGGGACCAGCACTGCGAGGAACGCTGGAGAAGGCTCCCTCCTCAAAGAGAGTCTTCCGGGAGCGAAGCGAGCACAATGACATTCGCTCACAATGCGGGCAATCGGCTCCCTCAAGAGCCGATGCCACATGCTTCGCACCCAAGCAAACAACGCATATACTGTGTGTATCCCCACTCGTAATATAGCGAGGGCAGGGAGGAACAGCCTGAAACGCTGCTCACTTTTGCCCTTATGCTTTATTTTCTCTGTGGCTGTGGACATTGCGCTTATGACTTTCTATTTTGACAGACAACACCAAATAAGACTCACAACAGAGATATGACTGACACAACACAGAGCGCTTCGCTGAATGACAGAAAGCTGAAGCCGGTTCCACCTCACGTGCCTTTATAGCTTCCTGGTCGCTACGTCACCCGCCTATGACGTCTCGCCCTTCCATTTTACTGATTACACATGTGATTCAGAGCACGGTCACTCTGGGGGCATTCCCGTAGTGTCTTCGGACGTAGCTCGAGTTCCTGAAGGGGAACTATCATTAAAAATGTTATTTATAACACCAATAAGGTCCTATATAGCTTTACAAAGCATGGTTCTATATGGAACCCTATAAAAAAAGGTTCTATTTAGCACAAAAAAATGGTTCTGCTATTGTTACTGTCATGTATATGTTCCTGTTTGCCCTTTTTTGGTCTTCCTGTTCCTGTCCTAATTATGTTTATTTGATTCCACCTGTGTTTCCCTTGATTAATTCCCTCGTTTCCTCCCTTGTTTCTTAAGCCCTGTGTTTTGATGTCTCGAGGGTCGGCTGTTAAATGTCATCCCAGAGCGGTCTGGGTGGGACCTGTTCATTTGAATTAAATCCTAGTTGAAGTGTTCTCCTGCGTCTCCTCGTTCCTTCCTCCCTGAGTGACTGTGACAGTTACAAGCCAAAAAAAACTTTTCTGGTACTGTCACTGGTACTGACCATGACAGAACAGCCAACCCCAACTGAAGTAAGCGACGCCTTTTTCCCCCGTTTTTTTCCCATTTTTCAAAGTGTTTTTGTTTTCCGTTTGTTTTTCCCCTGAGACTATGGAGAAACGAGCAATGTTCATCGCCGTGGCTCAGGCGAGCCCCGACCCTGTCAGCTACATGAGGGGGAAACCCTCGTGACGCTGTTCCGGATCGGGATTACTTACCATCGCCCTGTGGAGCTCATAGACACCACCAACCTCGACTGGAAGGAGGCAGTCATCCGGTGTCTGGAGAGCTTCCGATCCTGATCCGGGACTCCTCCGCCAGCCATTCCTCAGTCAAGTCTGCCGGCCGCGGCTTTCTCCAGCCCGCCGGCCATTCCAAAGTCTAGTTCCGAAGATCCTGTGGCAAGCCCACTGGCCATTCCCAAGTCAAGCCCGTCGGTCGTGGCTCACTCCCACCCAGAGCTCGCTCCAGTGTCGGCTCCAGCCCTAAGTTCACTCCAGTGCCCGCTCCTCGAAAGCGCCTTGCTGTGCCTGCTTCTCCAGAGCGCCCTCCAGTGCAAGCACCTCGTTAGCGCTTCCCAGCTTCCCAGTTTAGCACAGGGGGAGGGCTCCTGATTCCTCGTTTAGCCCAGGAAGGGCTCCTGATTCCTTGTTTAGCCCAGGAAGGGCTCCTGATCTCCAGTTAAGTCCAGGGAGGGCTCCAGTTCCCGATTATAGCCTACGGAGGGCTCCAGTTCCCGAGTATAGCCCAGAGAGGGTTCCTGTCCCCTAGTTTAGCCCAGAGAGGGCTCCAGTCGCAGAGTTTAGCCCAGTGAGGGCTCCTGTCCCCGTGCTTAGCCCAAGGAGGGCTCCAGTCCCTGAATCCCCTCCAGAGCGCCATCAAGTGCCCGCCTCCAGAGCGTCCCCAGGATTCCTAGTTTTCTCCAATAAATTTTTTTTGGGCGGGCATATACCCGTTGCCGAGCCAGCTAAGGCCATGGAGGATCCGCCATGCCTCCTGAGTCCACTGATCCGCCATGGCTTCCTGAGCTCACTGATCCACCATGGCAACCTGCACTGCCTGCTCCGCCATGGCCCCCTGAACTCCCAGATCCACCCGGAACGCGCCGTCCGGTAGGGGGGCGATCTGTCACGTGTATGTTCTTGTTTGCCCTTTTTTGGTCTTCCTGTTCCTGTCCTCATTATGTTTAATTGATTCCACCTGTGTTTCCCTTGTTTCCTTGTTATGTTGATTAATTCCCTCGTTTCCTCCCTTGTTACTTAAGCCCTGTGTTTTGATGTCTCGAGGGTCGGCTGTTAAATGTCATTGTTAAATATCAATGTTAAATGTCGTCTCCTCGTTCCTTTCTCCCCGAGTGACCGTGACAGTTACAAGCCGAAGAACCCTTTTCTGGTACTGTTTAGAACAATTTTTCTTAAGAGTGTAGCTGTGAACATTAATGTATATCACATACTGTATATAATATAAGGTAAAGAGTGAAATAATAATGGCTATACTATAATTTTAAGTATTAGATACAACTAATATCATATGTTTTATGTTTTATGTTTTCAGTTTGCAGAGAAAATCTTGCGGCAATAACCAGTCACATTTCCTGTGGCTCTGAACAACATTATGGAGCTAAGATGGGAGATAGCCACCACACTTCTCAGAGAGTCTGGTATATTTTGTGATTAAACTACTAACAAGTGAAATTTCTTACAAAAATCAACTTTTAAAATCATAAAAAAATTGTCATGTATTATGATAGTGTCACAGTTTAGGCACAGGAGAAAAACTAGAAGTGGAGAGGATCTAAGTGCAGGCAGTCCTTTAATAAAACAAAGATCCACAACGGAATAATCTAAAACAGAGAAAACATAAGAGCTTTGCACTAATAACACAGGGCACACTATTTAATCTATGTGTCAAGATTGTGGAGAGCGAAAGCCTACCTGTGTGTGCAATGCATGCTCATTAGTAAATGCCTGCATTTGGGTTCCAACTCTCTATTAGTCTGCTATTTCCTAATATAATGGCAGGTTGGTAGAGATAGTTCACCCAACAATGGGGGAAAAAAAATTTACTCCACCCCTCCACTTGTTTGATAAATGTTAGGACCTGCCTGTATAAGAAACATAGGGGGAACATAATCCGATAGTGAGTCTGTTTTTCTAAAACTGTAATTCCTACAAGTTCAATCAGATCAATATCCAGATACAACTCAAATTTGACATTTTAAATGTGATCATCATTTAAGTGATTGTTTTATATAAAAACATAATTATGCAAGCTAATGATGTAGTTGAGTAATTTTGCAGTAAATAGGTAACACATACCTCCAAAAGCACAGCATAACATATTACTGTATTATATATTTTATATACACACACACACACACACATATATATACTATATATATAATAATATTATATATGCCAATAAACTATTTTAAACTGAGATTGAGAAGCACACACGACAAGAAAAATATACTTGTTAGAGGTAGAATTACGTTGAACATTTGTTTGAATTCATATTTCATACATATAAAGCACAGTCAGCAAAGCCTTCCAAACCTTCAAATCGATCCTGTGATTAATATCTAAATATATAGTAAATATTATAAGATTACAGAAACAGTGCACGGGAACAGTGGAACGAGCACACGTGCATGCTCTGTACACTGTTTGCATAGCTGGAACGCTAAACTAAGGGGAAACATAGGGGGAACAGACTTCGACACAACACCGGCCAATATATCGCATATATGGATGCTGCAGGTGGCGTATCATTTAAAGCCTTTTCTTACAGCGTGGAATAATAACATGTTCGTTAGACATTAACATATAATTAAGGAACATTAAATTGCTTTTTGAGGTTAAAATAACAATTTCTTTCAATGACTTTAGTATGAAAATTAGAGATTGTACCGTACAGAAATTGAAATCTACAGATTACACTAATAATCGACCTATGCTAATACACACTAAATACGCGTAGTCACGAAATGTTGATGTTGTTAAAAACATGAGGACAAAGTATAACAATAAAAATGTGCATGGTTTGACGTGATCTGAGCTAACTTTGTGATCGTCAGCATTGGTAGTGCGATTTATTGGTAGTGCCTTTTTTTAGTTGGTCACAACAAAACTGGCAGACATACTTGTTACTTGTTACTTGTTCAGATGACATTTTCAGGTGAAAATGCTTTTTTGGGTCATACTTCCAAGACGTAGGCTACTATCTGTAATTTCAAAGTACAGTGAATATCCAAACTGGTGTCTTGACTGAGGCCCACACATACATCTCAAAACATTAGATTCATCCACGCTGAGGAGCCACGCTGATGCACAACCCACGTAAAGAAGATCATTCTACAAATAACTGCAATTGCAGGTTTCAAACAGAGATGGTGACAAAGAGGCAAAACTTAAAGACTGCAGCTTGTTTTTAAAAAGCGCAAATACTCTACATCAGTGTTCAAATCTGTCTCCTTACCTTGCACCATTTCGAAACTGTAAGCTCATTATAAAATACATAGTCCATGGGCCAAGCCAGAATTTGGTACCACCTAAGGTGGCAAAATCTCTTTGGTACCAGTTTGTTTGTAGAGTCCATATAAGTACTTTGAAACATGGTAACCATTTCAAATGAGTAGCTTTACTAATCTTTTGGGACAATCATTATTTTTGCCATTATCGTCCTACAGTATCTGCACAGCAGGTTTGTATGAAGTCTATTGTAAGAGGTAGCATACATGCTATATGTTGATTTTTTCAGGACAGTCAGGGCTATCCAGATCTGCCATAATTTTACATGATATTTGTTGTATACGTTTTATATTAGACTTTGTATTAAAGAAAACTATTTATTTGCATCTATTAAATTGTTATATTTGTATATCTATCTCAAAAGATATTGATGTTAGGGGGGATATCTTTTCAGATATGGATAGACAAGACTGTCTGTAATCTGGTGATATCAGAACCATGATGGTGGGACAATCCATGACCTAGCAATTTGAAGAAATATGTATGTACTGTATATGAAATAGTATATTATGCAACATCAACGACTGGTGCTAGTTTCAAAACCAGATTACTCCACCATACTTCATTGTACAGATAAGCCACTAGCATCATCTGAAAAGGAGAGTCCTGCTGTTTATTTTGATATGTGTTACCCTGGGAGGCTACAAGCACTTCGCGACTTATTCAGCTATGACTCAGCTGTGTGAAAATGAGTGAAGAAATGACCGATGATTGCAACTTTGTTTAATTTGATGCATTTTCAAATCAAGATTACTCCGACCATCTTTGTTCTACAAGCAAGGTAGCGTCACTCTGAAGCAGAAAGTCCAGTCTTTCATTTGATACCCGTTTTATACAATAACAACTTCGTGAGTAATTAAAAAAAGATTGATGAGTGTGTGGAGATGCAGAGATGGAAGTAGTTTAAGACGGCTGAAATTTCATGTGATTTCAAAACCAGATTACTTCACAATACTTTGTTGCACAGACTAGCACATAGCATCATTGGAAACGGCTAGTCCTGATGCTATTTTTAGCACCACATATTTAAATGTTCCTTGTTCTTGATATACCGGTATTTCTGTTATTTCAGAGCAATGTACATCGCAGAATAGAGAAGTATGGCAGAACAAAGTGCATGTGGTACACAGCCAGAGTGTTTAATACACTGTTCGGATGATGACTCTAATCTTGTGGCACCTACGAATATAGATTCATGGAACACACTACTCAGAGCAGCTAAAATAAGAGGCTACAGCCCCATCCTTGATCTTGCTAAAGACCTACCTGAAGGTAGCATACCATCAGTATTGTATCACAGGAAATGTCGTAGCATCTTCACTATGAAGAAACTGCTTGACAGCATCCTTGCAAAAGAAAGTTCTGCAGAAAGATCTCTCACAGAAGACATAAGAACATCCACTAGACAAGGTCCACCAGCATCAAGGGTGTATGAGGCCAAATGTATATTTTGTGACAAATGTAGCAAGTATTTGAAAGGTCAAAGGACAAAAGAGAGCCTGACAAAATGCAGAGAGAGTTGAGAGCTGATGATACAATCAGGAGAGCGGCTGTCAGGAAAGGTGACAACAGAATGCTAGCCATAGTCAGCCGTGAACTAGTAGCAGCTGAAGGTCATTATCACAGATCCTGTTACAGGGTGTACACAAAGGATCCAAATACAGACATAGACAAAGGTGAAATTAACTTGGACCAAGCAGAATGTCATTATGAAGCAGCAGAAAGAATGGCGCTCTATAAAGTTTTTGCATACATTAGGGAAGGACTGATTGAACATCCTACAGTGGTACCATTCACAGACCTGACCTCTAAACTGGTGACAGAAATGGCTGAATGTGGTGTAACACAAGTGGCACCTTCTACAAAGAAACACCTACGTCGCAAGGTTGAAGCTGAATTTGGTGAATCTTTACACATCATACCAAATGACAAAGGAAAGCTGTTAGTATACCCTGACAATTTGACAATGGATGAACTTGTAAAGGTTTGCCAGAAATTTAAAAGATGAACTGAAGGAGACAATCCAAGCAATTAGCGAAGACATCAATCGCAAGGGGCCACTGGAAGATCCGAGGTGATCTTCGGAACCAAGATATTACTCAGCATTGGCAAACACAGGCGTCAATATTGAGATGATGAACAGCCACGTCCTACATTCTCTAGTGGAGTTTCTTCCGACCGCTAACAGGTGCATCCAAAAAAAAAAAAAAAAAAAAAAGGTTTAGGTTAATAAACACATTACAGAGGGTGCAAAAGGCTCACAGCTTCATTCAGCCAAGACCTAGTTTATGCTGTTACTTGCGGCAAAGTCAAGCCTACAAAACATATTGTGTTGCCCTTTGCTGTCAAGTCACTCACTGGAAATGTAGAACTGATAAAGATACTGAATAGACTCGGCCATGGTGTTTCATATTCTCAGGTAGAAGAAATTGACACAGCCCTTTGCCTTCAGAAGCAAGCAGCAAGTGGAGATGCCATCCCACTACCACAAAACATCAAGCCTGGTCTGTTCACAACATTGGCGTGGGACAATATAGACAGACTAGAGGAGACAATCAGTGGTGAAGGGACATCACATAGAGTAAATGGAATTGCTGTGCAAACAAAGCCTATTGCTGATCATCCTGCTGAGACCAGAGCTTTGCCTTGCATCCCCAAAACCAAGAAGAGAAGCATTGAAGCAGTAGAGATGGTACTTCCCATTTACAATGCAGGAGAGCGTGCCAATCCTCCTTTTATACAGACGGTTGACACTGATCATGCCTCCTTTCTACAGGATGCAGCAGACAGAAACCACATGTGGCTAATGGCTCGTCTTTCCAACAAAGATGTTTGCAGCTGGACTGGGTTCAACATCCTCACCCACAACGATACAAGTGTACAAGAAGATAGTATAGGCTATTTGCCCACAATCAATGCTCCTGCTACACAGTTATCAACAGTACATGAGGTACTTCACCAGTCGATAAGCATCATGAAGTCTCTGCAGCTCAACAACATTGTTGTTGTTTTTGACCAGGCATTATATGCCAAAGCTACAGAAATTACCTGGAAACACCAGGAGCTATTCAAGAACATCATCCTTAGAATGGGGGTCTTCCATACCACCTGTACTTTCATGGCAACAATTGGAAAACGGTTTGCAGATGCTGGTCTAAGAGACCTTTGTGTAGAGGCAGGAGTGATAGCTGATGGCTCAATCTCAGGGGTTATTGATGGTCACAGGTATAATCGAGCAGTAAGGCTCCACAAGCTGCTCTATGAGGCTTTCCTGAGACTAGCATGGAAAGGTTTTCATCCATGGTTAGAACAGAATCATCAGGAAGATCTTATTCACTTGGAAGCAACTCTGCAAGCAGTCGAAAACCTGTGTGAAGAAATATCTCAGACAAGATTTGAGGGAACCCTCGAGCAAGATTCATGTCAACGCATTCTGACACGATTCAATGATTCCTCAGCTACCTAAGAGAAAACAATGGTCCCCTGTCTGCCTTCTGGATGTCTTATGTGGACATGGTTGAGATTTTGCTTAGTCTTATTCAAGCATCAAGAGAGGGAAAGTGGATGATGCATCTTGCAGCAATTAGAGCAACCATTCCATGGTGTTTTGCTTATGATAAGCTAAACTATGCCAGATATCTGACATACTACTATGCTCAAATGTCTCGCCTGGAGGTGGATCATCCTGGTGTTCATGCACACTTTATAGAGGGTGGTTTTTCTGTCCAGCTGGGCAGGAACAATCCCTTTGGAAAGATTCCGGTAGACCAGACAATTGAGGAGACTGTAAACAAGGACACCCAGACTGCCGGTGGAACCAAGGGTTTCAGCCTAAAAACTGGAGCAGTCACCAGATACTATCTCACTTCAGAAAACAGAAGTCAGTATCTGAGGCAACTCAGGAACATGACAGGGAATGAGTATACAGAGTGTTTCAGTCATCAAGATTTACAGAAGCCCAGGATAGTGAAGGATATGGCAGATGTAAATGCCTTTGTAGAACTTATGGAGAGAAGCTGGGTAAACCCTCTAGGTCCAGATCAGTCTGAAATCATTAGTCTTTCCACAGGAATGGCTGTGTCACCAGACATAGCCAGTGATCTGCTGCAAGCTCACCAGACTGGAGAGCAGGCATATCAGACGTTCAGAAGTGAACGTTTAGAGAAAGAGTCACCTGCAACCAAGTTCCATGACAAAATGAGAAAACAGAATCTGAAGACATTCTCAAGCATCAAGACAAGTGCTAGAGTAAAACAAGCACAAAAGAAAGAGGTGGTCTTGAAAGCTGATAGAAATCTCTTTGGGCATATGATCATTGCTTCGCAAAGTAGAGAACTTCACATTAAAGATGTCCTGGCTCATCCACTTGGTCCAATGCCTTGGGCACTCTCAAATCCAGATGGCTCATTGCGGAAAACTAATAAGGCTGCTCTTGCAAGAGAGTTAGAGAAATCAGCATCATCAGTTGAAGATATTGGATAATACTCTGCATGCATCATTGATGGAATGAGCCTTGTTCAGAAACTAAAAGGTGATGGCAAGACTTTTGGAGAGATTGCTGGTTCTATGCTGAACCTAATGTTGCACGAAGGAAGAAACAGTAAGCGAATAGATGTGGTCTTTGATGTGTACTGGAAAACATCAATCAAGAATGCTGAGAGATACAATCGTGGTTCAGCAAGTAGCACTCAATGGAAGAACATTGCCCCGGGACACAATGTAGTGCAGTGGAGAAAGCTGTTAAGCAATACAGACAGTAAAACAGCCTTGATAACATTCATCGTGGACCAGTGGAAGCTAGCAGAGAACCGAGTAAAGCTTCAGGACAAGCAGCTATTTGCAACTTGTGGAGAGAGATGTTATTGTCTGACCAAAAAAGACTGGAATGTTGTTGAAGAGCTGAAATCTTCCCATGAGGAGGCGGATACCCGTATGCTCCTACATGCAAATCATGCAAGCCAGAATGGCTATCAAACCACAGTTATTGTGAGTGAGGATACGGATGTCATGATCCTTTGTCTTGGATGCTGTAAGAAGATAAACTGCCCCCTTTATCAGAAATCTGGCACTCAGAATCGAACAAGGTACATCAACATCAGCAACCTTGCTCAGCTCCTTGGAGATGACCTCTGTGATGCTCTTATAGGGGTACATGCCTTTACGGGTTGTGATAGCGTAAGTGCTTTTGCAGGACGAGGAAAACTTACCGCTCTCAAACTTGTGAAAAGAAACAGGACATTCCAAGAGTCCTTCAAATCCCTGGGAACATCCTGGGATGTATCAGAGGAATTATACAGTAACATGGAATCATTTGTCTGCAGGATGTATGCACCATCGTCTAGTGTATGTGATGTCAATGATCTACGTTACCTGCTATTCTGTACCAAAAGGGGTGAAGTGGAGTCCAGCCTACTTCCCCCTTGCAGGGACTGCTTAAAGCTGCATATACAGCGTGCCAATTACCAGGCAGCTGTCTGGAGGCACTGTCTGGAAGGACAGCCAGACATACCTGAACCAAAAGGACATGGATGGACAACTGATGACAAAGGTATGCTTATAATAAATACAATAATTACATTTTCTAATAACTAATAATAAAATAGTATAAATATGTATAGGTAATTTCTAGACATTTGGACACCTCACTGAAATGGATGAGAAATATCTTCCACTTATTTGTACAGGTATGCTGATGTTAGACTGGATGCGGGGACCCCCAGCACCAATGGCAGTTCTGGAGCTAATGGCCTGCAAGTGTTCACAGACCTGCAAGCTTCCGGACTGTTCCTGTCTTGCCAACAAATTAAAGTGCACAGAAATGTGCAAGCTACAAACCTGCAGCAATCAGAGAGAGGAGGAGGAGGAGGAGGATACTGATGTCATGAAACTGGTTGAATATGATGATGATGATGATGATGATGATGACGATGATGATGATGATGAATAAACAGAAACAGTTTGCAATGACCAAATAAGTTCATGAACAATGTAGAATTATTTTGTTTTTCTTTGTATGACATGTTCTGTTCAAATAAAGTAACAAGATTTTTTCATTCTTTGGCTCAACGGTTAGTGTCATTGAAAGCTGATTTCTGTGACAAAGCTACCACTAACAAAAGGTTATCATGTTGTAATATCATCTAGTGATATGTACAAAAAAAAAAAATCATACTAGAATTTGCCACCTTGGGTGGTACCAATTAGTGAAAATTGTGGCCTGGGCCCACGGACTAACAGCTATCGATTGTGATTTTGCTTGAACAACACGTCCATAAACAGAAAGAAGAAGACCTGGCTACTATATGGCATACATGTTTGGTGGAGCGTTTATGGCTACTTTTAACCGGTGATGTTCGAAACGTCAATAATCGCTAACATCAGGGGAATCACCTACTGTGGAGAGCAGTTTTTCTAATTCTGCTTTGTGATCTGATCTGACTGAGCAATATCTCAACATCAGTAACGTTGACAGTTACGTTTTCATTTCATCAGAACAAAAGCGACATATATTTCATACAACTTTCTGCTGTCTGCTCCCACCAGTCTCTCGGTGCAAATCAAACCTCATACACTGATTGCATCTCATTTCACCTACTGTAAACAAACATGTATCAAAATGTGTCCCACAGAGTAACATGATTGTTTTCAATAAGGGCACCTTTGTATGCTGTCAACCTTAAAACAATTATGCTTTTTACTCTTACATGCTTCTGCCTTTGCAGTCCAATGAGTATATTTATATTGTTATCCAATCAGTGCATTACATATAAACAAGCATAGCTGCTAAAAAGAGAAAAAAAAATATTGAAGCCAACTTTGAATGCAACTTTGAATGCAAAAAAAAATTATTATTGAATTTGAAAATAAAAATCATTGTGACAGTAAACACTTCTACAATATTACAAAAAATATATATTTCACATACTATTAATGTGTAATTTTCATAACATCTATTGCAACACAACCATTTTTAAAGGGTCATATGATGCATTTTTCCCTTCTCTTTGGAGTGTTATAGCTGATTGTGCATAGATAAGATCCCTGAAGTTGCAAAGACTGAAGTCTCAAAACCAAAGAGATATTCTTTATCAAGGTTAAGACTCTGCCACGCCTACCTAAAACGGCTTGTTTTAACACGCCCCCACATATCTACCTCATTTTGTGGAAATATTAGCATAATGCCGCCCCAAATGTGCACTCAAATAAAGAAGGCGTGGTTTCAGGAACAGCCGTTAGTGTTGATGCAGCATGTCAGGGAGATGCTGTGTTTCTAGGCGAAAGCAAAAGCACTTTATTTGGCTGCTTTAAGTAGATGCATTTAGGAATCTTTAATATTACTTACAACAGAACAGCAATGCATTTTTATGGACGACCGTTTCGTGAACCTAGGAGTAATTCTGACTTTGCTATGACAATCTGGCGCTTCTAAATCAGCTACTTTGTTTTGTTATTAGTTTAAGTATTTGATATTGATTGTTCAAATGCGGAGTTTTGCTCAGCGCAGAGTAAATCGTGTGTGTGTGTGTGTGTGTGTGTGTAGAGAGAGAGAGAGAGAGAGAGGAGAGAGCCAGGTCACAACCGTCGTAATCCATGGCGTTGTGTAAATGCAAACACATAACATTTCATCATCACTGTGTCTGCACGCGTGCTGTTCCCCTTTCAGCTCTGTTTTAACATTTATTTTGAAAGATGAAGCTCGCGCTTATGGTAAGGGGCGTTACATTTCTGCCACGTGCTTGTGGTATTCTGCCAATCACAATGCATTGGGTCAGCTAGCCAATCAGAGCAGACTGCACTTGTCGGAAGGAGGAACTTTGTAGAAAACAAGCGTTTGAGAGAGGGGGGGCATAGAGGACCTACAATAATGTAAATAGTGTGTTTTTTGAACATTAAAGCATTTCAACATATTCTGTTACACCAAATACAAAAAATTATGATATTTTAAAAAAGCATCATATGACCCTTTTAACACTAATAATAATATGAAATATTTATTTGGCACCAAATCAGCATATTGGTGATTTTGTGCTAAAGAAATAAAAATAAAAATTATTTCACAAGGATCATGTGGTGCTGAAGACTTGAGTAATGGGTGCTGAAAATTCAGCTTTGAAATCACAGTATTTTCTTTTATATAGAAAACAGTTTATTTAAATCTAATTAACATTTCATAATTACTTATGTTTATTATTGCTGTTTTACTATATTTTTGATCAAATAAACTTTTCTTCTTTCAAAAACATAAAAAAAAATTGGTATTTGAAGCTAAAAACAAACTGCTACAAAAAGAACTGCGGCTCCATACAGAAAATAGTGTTTAGGGCTGGGTATTGTTCAAACATTTTCAAACCGTTTACGATACCTTGACTTCAATACTGGTTCCTGAATTATACTTTTTTCGATAACAATTTTATGAAATCCGTTTTAACAAAATTACATTACACATTACCTAAAAAAAACTTTGGTTTTATTTTTCAACTTGTTGATGTTTTTACAGACTCAAAGACTGTATCTATCTCCTGATCCCCTGTGCAGGTCCCCATGAACGGAACAAAAAAGCACAAAGGAACAAAATGTACCAACACAATAAATCAGTGCAAATATTTTTAATAAAGCTCAAATAGTCTTCAGTTTACACTTCTGTTAGGCTACATTTACACTAGTGCTTGTTTGTTTTAAAACGCATAGCTCAGACAGAGGTTACTGTCATAACTTCAGTTCCCTGAATGAGGTATTGCGAAGCATTCACAGTGTGAACTCCTCCTCTTCTCCAAAAATCCTGAAACCTTATAGGATAATACCAGTACAATAAAATGGCCAATTGTTGCTAATTATGCAAACTGCATGCAAATACTGACAAGCATGCAGTCAGTATATAATGCGGTGAGAGCGACAATTGCCTCAGAATCTAAGACTGAACACTTACACTACTGATCTAGTAGCGAGCACAATTAACTTGCAATGTCTCGTTCCCCCACTCTCAGGACCCAGAGGTTACAAAGTTAACCAAATATGTTTCCTTTCGCATTCTCACACCTGTCTACATTGTGAAGTATTCACATTCGGCAAACAGTATACATCCCGCCGGTGAGAGCGATGATATCGGCCATTAACCACTGGATAAGAGCCACCCCAAGGCATGAGGGTAGAACAACACACATTCCCAACTATAGTGATGGCAGCAGGAACCTGCAGCGTAGGGCGGAGCTAGACCACTAAACCTCTTAACTCGTATACCCACTTAGCATATCTGGCCAGAATAAATGAGCGGATGCACTGAATACAGGGCAGACACAACAATAATAAGCAAGGTAGCTCTGTGCAACTTAACAAAAAGCACATATAAAGATGTGCATAGGCCAGCACAGTGTCAACAGCTATAAGCGGTAACAAACTGTCCCCTGAATTGCAGCATAACAATAAACTAGAAAAATAAGTGAGGTTAGTCACTCACCGAAAGCACTTGAGATGTCAAGGATGGCACATCCAACTTGTAAAACTTGGCAAAAGTATTATGCTAGGAGCAGCCGGCTGTAGATGTGCCTTTAGACCAGGCCCCTGAAGAAGCAATAGCCCTCGTCGTATGGGCTCTGATGTTGAGAGGGTATTCCTGTCCCTGGCTCACATAAGCCAACACGATAGCTTCCACATAAACCTTTAGAATAGTTATCTAGCCTATGCTGCAGAAAACGTAAACGTCTGACACAGGACAGCTCGCCGGGCTGATATCTCTATCACATCACCTTTTCACAAACTGTCCATTTAAGTGTGTACAGACACCTAGTAGAAGGTACACAAGAATCAGTGAGCGTGTCAAGCACATGAGGATCAAGGTTGCTTAGGTCCTCTAGGACCCCTGAAGTAGCCACACATGAAGGCTCCACAGCTCTGGGCTGGGGTACTATATCGAGCCGTTTGCTTAAGATAGCAGTTCCCTTCTGAGGGGAATTCACCAAGGGGGAGCCACCAGCATCTCCCTGAGGTCTGGAAACCAAGGTTGATTCGGCCAGTTTGGGGCAATGAGGATCAATGAGGGCAATTGAATGAATGAATGAATGGTGCATTTATATAGCGCTTTATTTTGTATTGTTGTACACCCAAAGCTCTTTACAATCATGTGGGGGGGTCTCTCCTCAACCACCACCAGTGTGCAGCATCCACTTGGATGATGCGACGGCAGCCACAGGACAGCGGCGCCAGTGTGCTCACCACACACCAGCTACAGGTGTAGAGGAGAGAGAGTCATAGAGCCAGTCAAGTGGATGGGGATTATTAGGAGGCCATGATTGACAAAGACCAGGGGGGCAATTTGGCCAGGACAATGGGGTTACACCCCTACTCTTTACGAGAAGTACCATGGGATTTTTAATGACCACAGAGAGTCAGGACATCGGTTTAATGTCTCATCCGAAAGATGGATGAGACGTTAACGGTGTATTTTCCATAACACCAGAGGCAAAATCTTCCCTGGAGGGAACAAATAATGTCTGTCTCTTGGCCAGCATGACGTCAGAACATCCCCCATCAACGGGGAATGAGACAGTAAAAAGAACTGCGGGAAGTGTGTGTTGTTGCTCGTCACCTTTGCCCTCCCGAAGTCGTCCCAAATCAGCCTCCACTCCCCGTGAGGAATTCCGTTCCTCGAAAGCATGTCTGCTCCGTGGTTTAGGAGACTGGACATATGCACCACTTTAATGGAGAGTAGATGATGATCTGCCCATAATAGAAGACTCGCAGCTCTGGAGTCCAGAATCGGACGGAGTGCCCCATCTCTCTAAAAAATTAGCGGCTGTAAAACCCGCTCTCCAGCTCGCTCAGAGGGACTCGCTCTGTTGCTCCTTTTGTGAGCAGGCTGTGAACGTCCTGTCTCAAAACGGGTATTTTGAGGCAGTGTCATTGATGAAACCACGCTGTTGAAACTGGGAGGTCTGCATCTGAACTGGACGGAATACCCGTATTCTATTTTGCTCTGCACACAGTGCAAAACACCTGGAATAGCTCTTCCACTTTTCTAGGAACTGACATAGTGGGCAAATATCACCGGTCGCTATCGCTTGCAGCGATGTTCATAGATTGACGCCCTGTCCCTGCGAGGCTAAACACGCTGGCGGGGAAACAGCTCATGGAGGACAACACTTGGAGGCCGTAACAAGCACAAACAGCAGCTCTGCATTGCTCTGAGGCAGGGTGAGTAGTGGCGTATCGATATGATGAGGCTTGGCATCCGAAGGCCTCGTCCCCATAAGACCACGAGTGATTTTCCTCCGAGTCCTCAAAACACTTGCAGGCAAGT
The DNA here is from genome assembly GCA_018155175.1 of Sinocyclocheilus anophthalmus. Taxonomy (NCBI): domain Eukaryota; kingdom Metazoa; phylum Chordata; class Actinopteri; order Cypriniformes; family Cyprinidae; genus Sinocyclocheilus; species Sinocyclocheilus anophthalmus. The sequence goes on from JADLZN010001314.1 coordinate 65,679, forward strand.
CAGCACAGTGCACGCAGTTGGACTCAGAGAACACGGCCTCAGCATGGGCCAGGCCCAGGCAGGTGATGCAGCGCTTGTGCAGGTCCAGCGGGTCGATGGGGCCCATGCAAATTTGGAAAAACATAGCCATCGGATGCAGTGAAGAAGCTGTCATATCTTCTGGTGCGTATTGAATGATGGCAGCGTGAAGGAGAAGATTCTGAGGCAATTGTCGCTCTCACTGCATTATATACTGCCTGCATGCATGTCAGTATTTGCATGTGGTTTGCATAATTAGCGACAATTGGCCAGTTTATTGTACTGCCGTTATCCTATACGGTTTCAGAATTTTTGGGGAAGGGGAGTAGTTCCCACTGCGAATGTTTCACAATGTAGAGTGAATGCTCGAAAAGGGAACACATGATTACGACTTTGATTGTGATTTTCATGAGATTCTGCCTATTTTCATAACAATACAGGGTGTTTACATGCCAAATGCTACAGAGGTGTGGCGATTAGCTTGATCCAAATGGCTACAAATAGCATATTTCAGCAACATCATATGGCCACAACACACATTAGATTGTGAACGGAAGTTATTACAAACACTAAATGGTGGTTTAGGGTGAGTTTTGAATAAAAGCGTAGTATAAATCTTACAGATTGTCTAATGTAGCATGATACTACAATGTGCATGTGTCACTCAACAGGTGTTTTCGGTCATGTAGTGTAGATGGAGATCTTTCTGTAATGCAGTGGAAACACCAGTAGGGACGAGGATCGTTTTCATTTTCAAACACAATTTTAAAATGAAAATGCACTAGTGTAAACGTAGCCTTACATCTATGGGGTCGGGACGCTTACACACTACAGCCTCAAGTGTTTTTCCTTAATGCCTCACCAGAGTCAATCATTAGCACTTGATTTAGGCACATCAAGCAAGTTGCACATGCTTATTGGCTCACAGATGTTGACAAGATTAACCCCTTAGGTATCAAAATTTGGTACTGAACGACAAGACATTCTTTGATACTTGATGTTATTGAGGCAATTTGGTCGGTGCCTAAGTATCAAACTCGATACCCAGCCCTAATAGAGATAGCACATCAAGTACTTCCTTTGACAAGGGACATAAATTATAAATTGGTTATCGATAATGGGCTAATAATAACTACTACAAACTTAACTATCATGATTTCCAATTTGAAAGCCGTGCTTGTTGCACTTCTGATATGCAGTGGTGCCCTGCTTACATGTGCAGTGTGAACACTGTAACCTGTTAATATAGGATTCAAAATGAAAAATGTGCTGCTTACAAGTTGCATATGTAAGATGTGAAAAATAGGTCTAACTCATTAGCATGCGACCTCACAATTAACCCAGAACTTTTGACCAAAAAACTATTAGAGATGTATCCATCTGATGACACCGGATGTCTGGTCTACAAGTCTACAGTAATCACAGACTGAATTTAAAAATGACTTAAAAAAAAAAAATTAGTTGACTGAATGCATTAGGTATCAATAACTAACAATTTTACTGCATCTATTAATCATGTAATGTTAATGTATAATATACTATTAAGTCATGTCTGTTCAAAATGCATTAATTAATGTTAATTTATACAACTTAAAATGTTAAAAATATACATATTGTTTATAAACATAAAAAGGTACCGTATTTTACATTGTTAGTTCATGATAATACGATTTAAATCTTAAAGTTTTACAAATAAAATAAAAAATACATAATACATAAAATAAAAAGCTCAAGCAGGATTTAATTTTTGCACACACTGATACAAAACGTTATTTTGTTATAAGACATGGCTAGACAATATTTTCATGATCCGTCAGATATGTTCAGAGAGAGTTTATGCATCTGAAACCTGGAGCAGTACATCACACAATTGTGGCTTCCAGCACCCATTAAAATTCCTGTAACCAGTTAGCCATACAATGCGAATGTACTGATTTAAATTTAAGCCACGTGTTTTATGAAATAACAACCTTCCTTTGATTTATGGACTTACTGATTGTAGCTCTTCAGTTTATTCTCTGCTTCCTACCTCTATCACCTCTGGCTAACATGCAATACACTGTGGCAGATGAAGTTAGTCATTTTACAGTTGTTCCCAACAGTCTGCACACATGCTGGTCCATTGGCTATGAGGTTTCTCTCACATGTCTCTGCTGGAACACAAGACAATGGTTAAATCCAAGCCTCTTCAGCAGAAACCTGCTCCTGGCTAGCTGTCTGGCAACCCTGCTGTTGACAAGCTTATCCCTAAGTATCTCATAATCCAGAACCAGTGTGTTTAAATGGGGAAAGAAAAAGAAAGAAAGAAAAAATCAAATAAAAACAATTGAGTAGAACTGTCATAAGACTATAAGTAGAAAGGGGGAAAGGGGGGAAAGGCTCTCAAGCTATTTTAAAAACAGTAAACAGGTGCTTTGTGATGAATCAGAAATGCTTTTCTCTCATGTGCCAAGTCTTTGATGTTTGGATAGCATAGAGCCTTAGGCACATAAGAAAAGCAAAAACTGTTTTTTTTTTTGTTATGCCAACTGAATGCAAATTAGAATAAATTTAGTTAGGGGGAAAATCATTCAAAGTGACACTGGCCATGTCTTTTTGATCATGGCCCATGAAAGGGGCCTTGACAAAACATGAATGTACACCTTTTAAACTCTTTACATCAAAACAATCATCTATCATTAGACTTCAAAAGCCTTCTTAATCTTATATTACAGTCATGAGAGTAAAAGTTTGAACAAAAAATGTTGTTTGTTTTAGAGGAAAAAAAGACAACATTATTGTTGTTCAAATAATAATGTATACTCGATTGCAATTCAAAAACAAAAAACTCTAAAAGTACTGATTAGATTTCCTCTTTTACGTATTTGTCAAAAATAATTCAACGTGCATTTCACACCATTAAAAAAAAGAAGATTTAGATCAGCAGTAATCCAACAGATTACTAAAAATCAGTGATTACTACGAAAGTCCTTAGAGGCCATAGATTATATATTTTTTTTTTTTCATTTTCTCGTGATCATGGCTTAATTTTCTCGTGCTCTCGACATAACTAAAGTTGTTTTCTCATGGTCACGTCTTTAACATTTCATATGAATCTTGACTGTACAAAATTTGTTTTCTCATGATCATGACTTAATATTTTCAATTTGGTTAAATCTCAGAGGTGATGGTTCCGATTAAACGATGTTTAACAGACATCTTGCAGATGTACGTGTGCTATCTGGGTATTGCCTAATTTTGCTCTATTTAATCTGTTTCGTCAACAGTTTCAAGTCACAGCTAAGGTGCTGCACATAGAAGCAGTGCATGTTTAATAAGGACTTTTGTGGATAAATGATAAAATCAATTACCCCATTATGAACACATCACTTGCTTCGTTCCTGAATGAATCAGCCGTTCGTCCAAATCAATTTAATTAATGATTCCGTAACAAAGACAGTGACTTACCGCCCCTCCCTGGAAGATTTTTTTTTTTTTTTTTTTAGTTTCATTTTTAAAGTATCGTTTCAGTTAATTAAATTGTTTAATATTTCTAAATTCAAAATTTTATATTTAAAACATTAATCTCAACATTAATTTATGAATTTAGTTGCACTATACCACTTCTGAGCCTCATTAAATGTCTGAAAATACACCTACATGCCACGTTTGTGTTCTTCTGTGCCTCTGTAGTGCAAATGCGTTGTTAATACTGATTTAATTTGATTGGTAACTTATTCTTCTTATTTTACTTGTTCTTATTGTTTTAATTAGAAATTCTGAAAAAAGCCCATAAATAAAAATGTTTTAATTTGACATAAAATATGACATGCTTTTAATGAAGTTAGAAAAAAATGTCATTAAAGGTAAAAATAATAATAATAATAAATACCCTGAAAATCACTTTAAGGAGTCAATTAGCACCTTGTAGTGGAAAGGCTAATTTTTGGTATTGATCAGAAGGTGCTCCTGAATTTTTTGACTGTGCTCCTAAATTTCTTTAAAGGGGTGATTCACTGTTTTTTTTCTAGGCTTGATTGTGTTTATTGGGTGCAGACTCGGGCTCCAAATGAATTAATTTACTCAAGATGGCAGCGGGCATACTGAGATGCTTTGGCTTCACTTTTCTATAGTGGAAGGAATAGGAGATGCGTCGTCCATCTTTTTTTACAGTCTATGGCACCAACACAGTCTCTGATTATGAACAGTGCACTGTTTATCAAACTGATCATTAGTCCTGCACAGGTTCTAAAGAAAAGTCAAGCCTGCTCCTTCAGTTCTGTCAGCTCCTTGAATTCAAATTGGTCCACTTGCTTTGCTCCAGGTGATTTACATCATTAATCACAGTGCCTTACTTGCCATGCCTTACTTGACATTTTGTCACACTTCCCCCCCCCTTCAAAAAGTAGCTTGTCCTCAAGCCCCCTATAGTACATGTAGCGTCTGGACCAATCCAACACACTATATATTCTCTTTTTATATGACAAATACTCTGTAACCTCAGTTAACAAGCCATATGAGGACATATGGACCCTTCCCCCCGAAATGCGTAACACCCCAGGAAGTCGAACAGGCTCCTTTGTTGCATGGCAACCAACGCTGATATCACTGGGTTTATTGGCCAAAAGTATGTAAAGCAGGGAAAATCCCTGCTTGTCCCAAGGAAAAGCAGAGTAGAAATGACTGTGTTCTAGTTAATTCATAGAAAAACCGTTATTTGAATGAACACACATATTTCTTCAGGCCATTGAGTATATTATTGTCATTGTGTATTTTGTCTTTGATATTCTTAGACTATTTTAGTATGCTGTGAGGGGACCCATTCGCTGATCATCCCCGTTTCATATATATATCTCTACCATGTGTTGTATCTATGAATTCGCCTTCTTATGATCGAAACAAGCATATATTGTGTATATTATATATTGGTACATAGGTCAATATATATTAGGGCCCTGAGAATCGTTAATAATTTCGATTTAAGTCCATTTGCAAATTACCATGCTTAGAGAACAAAGGGTCGTAAACCCTCCAGCAATTGCCACCTCCCGCTCGGAAATTCCATTTTGCTCATTGGACAAGCCCATCTTGGAAGGCGGGGATCTTCTCCGACCTTAAAGCTGACACTTCATGTGACCCGCCCCAGTCGTTGGTTCGGTCAGAAGCAAAGATGAAGGTGTGAGAAAAACGCTTCAGGATACCAATGCATCTGTGCCAGGCCTTTTCTTCGGCCTAGTCCTTTCCATTCATCAAGTAACACGGACTCAAACTGGTTCTTCTCATCGACACGAATTCAGCAAAGATCTACGGGAAGCTTTAAGATTTGCATCAGGAATCTCTTTCAGACCGCCGAGACTCGCTAAGTATCAAACTTAGTCTTATTAATTGATACATTAAGTATCAGTTACACCTTTTTACAAAGGTGTGTTTGAACTAAGAATCTGACATATCCCTCAGGTTTAGATCTGTTGAATATGCAAATGGTTCTATAAATTTCATTCCTTATGTCTCTTTCTTTAGTATTAAACTTTAACCCTTTCCTATACCAACTGTATGTGTGTGTGTGTGTGTGTATTTGTATGTTCACCGAGCTTAATGTGTTTATGTAGTATTTTAGACTAGTTTAAGTGTTTAGGTAGTTACTAATAAAACCTACTTGTATCACACTTGACGTGTTCATTGTGTACTCATAACCGGAGTCAATAATCATACAGATTTACGTTACAAACTTATAGAATTGTACAGTAAAAAGTTATTTCCTTTAAACAGGAAATTAACGTTCTTAGATTTGACAAGACGGTTGACCCTGAGGGGTCAGCTAAATATCTACAGTGGATCTAAAATATGAATAGTTAATTATAACTAGTTATGGTTAATTATTCATATTTCCCATGAGCTGATTTGCTACAGTACATAATCTTGTGTCCAACGGAGCAGTCTCTGCATTTTGTTTGCATAAACTCACAAACTCTCTGGGGACGGGCCATGACCTCTGTCTTTGACAACAAACTCCCAGAACCCCCAAGAGTCACTGAAGCAGACATATCCCCAGTAACAAGGACTGGTCCATAATCTGCAGAAATCGATCATGAGAAGCTCTCTGGTACAGTCTCTAAACCTGAACCATCAGCCACTACTGGCACTGTGTCCTATGAAGCTGTTGGACCAGAAGGGGGGACATTGACTCCAACCAGAGCAGATTCTATATCCACAAGAGTTACTGTACCTGGAGCCAACAAGGGATCAGACTCTATATCTATTAATCTTGCTGAATATCCTTCAGACATCCCTGGAGCAGGTCACTTCTCAGGGGCAATATCCAGTCCACAGGACTGGATTTGAAGTTTGGGACACACACCTCTTCTCCAAGCTTTATCCCTAACCCAAACCTTCTCCCCTACAGAATAACACTGATTATTTACTTTAACATCAAAGTGGAGTTTTTGCTTCTCAGAGGCCTTCATTTGATGTTTCATAACTGCCTCCACCACAGCTGAAAGGCTATCTGCCACACTTGAGACATACTGAACAGGGGTCTGGAATCTTTCTTGTGCAACCACATCAAACATCACATCAACAAGAAGGACTATTTCCAAACAATATCTGATAAGGTGTAAACCCTACTAGAATGCACACTACTTCTGTATGCCATCATAACACATAAGGTAACAGGGTGTCCCAATTCTGTTGATTCTCATCTACAAAGAGGGACAACATAGGAAGAAGGGTTTGGTTAAATAGGTAAAATTAACCCATCGGACTGAGGGTGATGTTTTTGCTTAATGCATACTCAACAATCTGCACAATTCCTTAAAAATACATGACTGAAAAATTATTTCCTCAATCTGTATGGATACTCTGAACTACTCCCTATCTACAAACCCCTACTCTACCAAACATTTAGCTACTGGTTGAGCTTCCTAGTTAGATAATAGAAATGCCTCTGTTCATTTAGAAAAGTAATCCCCAATAACAAAAATATACTAATTCCTCTGACTAGATTCTGGAAGGGTACCTACAATATCCAGAGCTATACTTTCATAAGGGTAAAAGGCAACAGAACTAACCAAATGAGCACAAGGGGCCTGTCCAACTGATTTATGTGAAGCACAGTCTACACACACTTTACAACATCCTCCAACGTCTTTGTACCACCCTGGCCAAGAAAAGTGACCCCTTACCTTCCCCTGCAACTTCTGTATAATGAGGGAATTATCTTTTTTTATGTTTTCTAACTGACCTTTAGGACATGCCCACAAGCACAGACCATTTTAACCCCTACATCACAGACCGCCACATCCACTAACACAGAGGACCTACTTACCCCAGATCCCCTGGTGAAATCATTCAATTCCTCACCTACTACCAGTGCTGGAATTATCGGAAGGGCATCTGTATTGCCACGTTGCCGCCCAGGCCGATGTACAATCTTAAACTGAAAATTAGCTGATTGCTCCACCCACCTTGCTAACTGTCCCTCTGATCCTTGAAAATTATGAAGCCATTTTAAAGAATTGTGATCTGTCCTTTAGACAAATTCCCTCCCCAAAAGGTAATACTTAAAATAATTCACAAAAGGAACCATAATGAGCAATTCCTTCTTTGTAGTGGCATATCATCGCTCAGCCCTGGACAAAGCCGGCTAGCTTAAGCCACCACCCTTTCCAATCCATCCACCTCTTGAGAGAGAATGGAATCTATTCCAAAATCACAAGCATCAGTATCCAAATGTATTATGTTTTTTAGGGCTGGGATATGCTAATATAGGAGCTGAGATAAGGTGGGTTTTTAACTCTACAAAAGCCTTTTGACATGTTTCACCCCATTTAAACCGTTTTCCTCTTTTTGTCAACTGGAGTAAAGGCCAGGCTATTTCTGCAAACTCCCTCACAAATCGACGGTAGTAAGAAGCCAACCCCAAGAAGCTCCTCACCTACATAAGTACATACAGTACTTAAACAAGCGTCTGTATGTTTATTAAAACAGTGAAAATGCATGACGTGAAATAAGTAAACTACATGGTTGAAGGGAGTAAACAGGTAAAATTAAATGTGAAGTTTGGCAGTGTAATACAGAAATACAGAGGGGCAATGTAGAATATGACACTATTTTGGCCAAGCGACTTCTTCCAGTGAACCATGAGCAGTTTGGTGATTATCCGTGCATTTTCCAGCATGATGGATTACCTTGTCACAAAGCAAGAGTGATTAAGAAGTGGCTCGAAGATCATTACATTAACATTTTGGATCCGTGGCCTGGCAACTCCCCGGATCTCAATCCCATAAACAACCTGTGGTCAGTCCTCAAAAGGCAAGCAAGTGCACCAGCAGAAGCCCACAAATTGTGATCAACTCCAGGAACTAATAAGGCAAGAATGGATCGCCATCAACCAGGATTTGGCCCAGAAGCTAATATCCAGCATGGGCACAGAGCGAACTGCAGAGTTAGAAAGAAAAAGGGTCAACACTGTAAATCTTGACTTTTCTTTTCTTTTCCCCAATAAAAGCCGTTTAACTTTTATATGCTTATCATTGTTTTTCAGTATATCATAGAAACATGTGGAAAAATAATCTATAAATACTGAAGCAGCAAACTTTGCAAAACACAAAATGTATGTCACTGCCATGACTGTACACCATTATGCAGCCTCAAAGCAAAGTGCTGGCCATTCAAAAGCAGCCATGTATATGTGATTTCAAGACACCTTTCCTTATAAACACACGTTCTTAAATAACCCAGTGTTCATAGCTCAGGAAAGCTTTCTATACAAGTTATAAATTAAGGTTAAAGTTTTAAAGTCCAAGATGGCAACATCCTGTTTACAAGTACAAAGCTCTGCTATAAAACCTAGTGAGCTTCCAGTGTCACATAACCCTTCAGAAATCATTCCAATATGCTGATGTGGTGCCAGCAACATTTATTTCACTCAGTGTTGAAACAGCTGTGCTGCTTACTATTTTGTGGAACAGATGCACAGTTTCATATAACATTATTTGAAACAAATCTTTAGGAACTTGACACCCTATCTACTTAAGGTAATTGTATTTAATGCATGGCCGGGCTTATAAAGTCTTTAATTTCCTAAAAGACTAAATTGTACTGACTCCCAACTTTTGAACTGTAGTGTACATATTACGAGTTGTGTGCATTTTGCCAAATTAAAAATAAAGTAGCCTATTTTTGATTAAACCAAATCAATTTCTATAGATACTTTTCAGTCCATCTGCTATCGTGGATTTCACTGACAATGCATACAAGCAATACTACCTTAGCATAAATACAAAATTGAGGTATCTTATAAGGCAGCTGGGAGCATAATTTTGCTGTCTACCTTATGGAACAGTTGTTTTAATGGAAGTGTGCCCACAATGCCTTAAG
>JADLZN010001316.1:0-75439 GCA_018155175.1 Sinocyclocheilus anophthalmus
AGTTCTTTATGAACCGCGGGATTGCTTGTAATAAAGATTTAAATTAAAAAAAGGAAAGGCAGTAGTGCTGACTATTTCTGTCAAAGGTAAGTTTGTGATCACGTAAGAAAAGTAGTTTAAATGTTTTACCAATTGCTTGAGCAACTTAATATATAAATCTAAAAGTAAATGCAAAAGTAAAAAGCACTGAATGTGTTGCTTATATTTATTGAGTTCAAACATGTCTGTGAAAGATTTTATTACTGTACTGTGTAAAAAGAGACTTAAAATGCTGAAAAATCATTTTCAGTAACAATGTTTGGATTTCAAATCAAAATAATGAATAAATGTTGTTGTTCGTGGTAAACGCACGGTCCATCAGTAGCGGACTGCCGTGTTGTGAAAGCTGCGTTCCAGCTCACAAGAGTACACCTAATCGAGAGGGAATGCCCACCATTTTCAAAATGAAACTCCAGGGACCTGAATAAATGTCATAAAATTCCTGATTGGCGATATCACTTAAATGTTAAAATGATAAAAAATAAGCTATTTTAAAAAGACTGGTTTTGGGATCTATCGCAGATACTGATAATGACTTTCTGATGCATCGGGAGGACCCTTCAAAACCCTGATCGGGAGACCATAGCATATTTACTAATGTTTCATAATAACACCTGTATTGCAAATAAATTTTTAACAATCAGTTGGATACATTCTAGATTAAAACTGTAAACCTGTTGCTATTAATTTGACGCAGTGTGTGCTAAGCCAGAGTTCATTTACTTTGAGAAGAAGTTCCATATTTATGTATATTAAAGTCACAGCCTTCTTTTGTAGTTATGTAACCAGTTACGTTATGCAACAAGCCATATCATATACGAAAATTTTACTTAATTAATTGTGTACAATTAAGGGTTATTTCGAAGACAATATGAAGTAAATATAAAAATTGCAAAAGAGAAAGTCTTAGTGGGCAATAAACAGCCTAATATGTGTTTACTTTAATACAATATTAACATGAATAAGTCGCCCAGAGAACTTGTGATTTAGTTTTGCCGGAGTTTTTTTTGCTAAGTATAGTCTCTCTCAAGTACTGGTATACCGCTGTCATACAAGGAAGCTTTTAAATAGTTTATGCCCTAAATCTACTCCCCCCTCCCCTGCCCCCCCCCCCCACGCCCCCCCCCCTCCTTCCCCCCCCATTTTGTGGACCTAGTAGATAATTAATATTTTTAAAAGAGACTGTGATATATGTGAGCAACTAGATCACACCTCATAGCCAAAACCGTTTTCAAACAAATTAGGATTACAGAGTTAATCAAATGAATCTATTTTCATGTGTCAGTTGCTAATGGAGGAGGACACCTCTGGCATCTCTAAGCCCAATCCTTATTTCAGACTCACTTTCTTTGATGGTCAAGTGATGCTGTGGAAGTTCAAAGATGGTGAATTCTTCTATATCTGTTCTCTGTGTCTCTAAGATATGGATACCTCAGCTCTAGAAAGTTTCCTGTCCCAGAATCAGAGATGGGGTATCGGGAAACTGTGCACTTCTCACATCTAAAATAAAGAGATTAATCCTGGGTAAATACTAAACCACTCTGCTGTTTTGTAGCATAAACAGTGAGAGTTCACACTTAAAATTCCAAGAAGAAGTGCACTTCAAATACTCGGATGATACGCTTATTTAAACAAACTGTTATATTCTGGATACTTTGTGCACTCAATGTTTGCAGCTTTCATAAAGAGACTAGTTGTATTGTGTGAGACTAGTTGTATTGTGTGAGCTTTGTTCCTGCTGGTGCAAGTTACTAATTTTGTAACATTACACTTTGCAACACCCATGCATTGGTGCGACATCAAATTCGCTCAACTCTCTTTGATTATGTGCTGCCATTTTTGTTTCATATGAGAAATATTAACATTGCAAGAGCCATCTATCAGCTTGCGCTAACAGACAGCATGGCGCAAGCTTAGGAGCAGGTGTGGTCGCAAACTGATCTCAATGTATGTTGTATTGTTGAATTACAATGTTAAATGAGTAAAGGGACATAATAATGACAGCATAATACAAATACTACAGTTATAAATATATATTTACAGACCTAAATGCCACATCTGCAGTGGGGATCAATGGATCTTGTTGACATTGATTTAATTTGATTTGGTGACAGTCCTACATACAGATTATTGTCTTTCTTATGATTCTAACTGAATTTGCTGTCATTAAAATGTCAGTATCTTGAATAAAAGGATTGATTTTGCATCTAATAGGACAGAAATAATAGCATAATAGAAATAATAGCAGAAAAAAGAAAAAAAAGGTAAATAAAATATTATAGAAAAACCTCATGTATCAATTAAATAGTCCTTAATGGAACGGGTCAGTACAGTATTGCTAGTGGCCCCTCCCTATAGTTTGGTTGCAATCCACTCTGTGCGGACCAGTATGTCCTTCTGACAAGTAATATACAAGTACAACTTACAGAATGTCCTGTTAGATGCTTTTAGCAAGAATGGCTGCTATTGCATGACCCTCCCCTTCATTACATGAACCTAATTGAGCGCCTCCGTCCCCACACCCTGAATAAGGTAATGCATAAATTCTCCACGCACATTAGCTCACGAAGGTCAAGGAGAACAGTGTATAACATTCCTGAAAGTATATTCAAGTGTAATGCAGAATTTTAATGGCCACATCAATAAGATAATTAAAAGTGCAAGCATTATGATGCAGACCTTGCTTCTATGGTGAGGCAAAACTTGTGGACACAATTTTCCTGAAGGCTGCACAGTTTAAGTTACACTGCAATTTTATTTAAAAAAATGCTGTATGCTGGTTGGTATTACAAAAAAATTACAAGGCATATTTCTCTCAACTATACAATTCCTTGTGAAAAAGAAGTACACTGAATGCAATGTAATGGATGCATAATGAAATTAAATGAAAATATATTATAGTTTAAATTCATTATGCATCTAATTTGGTTTTTTAAGTGGGACTTAAGCACATCATATTATGAAATTTCAAAAGAACAATAGACCTTTGTCAGAGTAGCGCCATATTTAATTTTATACAGGAATGAAAATGAGGCTGTGAGGAATAGAAGTACAGTGCATTTAATAGATTGTACTGTTGTTTAACAACATGCCAACTGAGAAAAAAAGCAACAGCAAACTTTTAGTAAACAAAAACTCCATTTTGAAAGTTGTTACCTTCACTTCAGTCAATATTAGGGAGTTATCATGTTTTTCACTTTAGAATACTGATCCAAATAATTAGTAAATCCTTTTGAAGGGTTTGGTAATACTTGCATCATTACTAGTTGGTTACCATGACCCTCACTTTAGAATTAATAATAAATTATGCATTATTCACATTAATTATGAACCTGGGTGTAGCACCTCTTAGTAGTTCTCCAGGAGATTACTGATAGTGAACTACCACTTTCAACTGAGCACTATTACTTACTAAATCATTAATTTCTGGTCCGTTAGATGGCTAGTAACTAGAATGTTTATAGTGCATTAGTCATTTGTTCCTGTATAGTTATTCATTAATGATGGAACAGTATTCTAAAGTGTTACCAAGACTGTTTATATGGTGAGCTTTTGTTGTTGTGTTTGACCACCACACCACCTGACACAAGCATTTATGGTGATTAAAATATATCTTAAAGGAGTCAATTCCCCCTATAACCTAGTCCATCAGTTGGAAGTGAAGCAGATATTCTTTGCAATTGCAAACCTGCCAAATGTCATCGGGGCAATTGACTGCACACGCTATCAAAGGCGCCATCAAATTATACATTTGCATTTCTGAATAGGAAAAACTATCATTCCATCAATGTGCAACTAATTTTTGATGCTAAATGTGCACTACTTAATGTAGTGGCCCTCTGGCCAGGTGGAACTCATGATAGTTTCATCCTTCGGAGCAGCTCAGTTGTCAGACTTTTGGACACTGGTGCAGTTGAAGACATGTTTGCCAGTTGAAAGAGCGCGTTATGGCTCTAGTTGGTAGGTAAACCTGTTTTTAAAGATAACCATTGGCCGTATTAGTTAATTTTTCCACTCACCCACTTAGCGGCAGTGGTTACCCCTTGAGCACCAGGCTTATGACCCCTTTGATAATCCCAAAGCCAGCAGGAGCTGGAATACCATGAAAGCACATGACAAAAACTTTGCGATTAGAAATTCGATTAATTGTGCAGCCCTACGTTCTACACAACATTGCTATGGAACATGGTCTGCCAGACCCAGAGGATATACTTAGAACTGAGCATGGTATCCGAAACATGGTCATGCCTGTGGCTGCAGTTGCAAAGCGACATGAACTAATTCAACATTTCTAAGAGTGCATGCAGCCATATCACCCTGTAGCCCAAGAATGGTCACCCACTGAAGCTAAGCAGGGCTGAGCCTGGTCAAGGATGGCAACTGGGAGGTGACTTCCTGGGAAAACTAGGTTGCTGCTGGAAGAGGTGTTAGTGAGGCCAGCAGGGGGTGCTCGCCCTGTGGTCTGTGTGGGTCCTAACGCCCCAATATAGTGACGGGGACACTATACTGTCAAAAAGCACGTTCTTTCGGATAATGAGATTGGGGGCACGTTTTTAAATGAGGCGTACCTCGACTCTCGTGGCATTAAAATCCCAGGATGTACTATCGAAAACACGAGTGCAGCAGACTATCTGTAGACATCGGATCCTGGCCAAATTTGTCTATGGCCTGCTAGATCACATGGATACTAACAACCCCATATCTATGATGGCTTAACGCTCTGTTCCCTCTCCACAAAGCTGGATTGGTGCGTGGGAAGTTACTGGCCACACTTGGACAGCCTGTCCGCATACCAGGGGATGCACTTGCACACTGGTGGTCGGTTATGAGGGTGAGGGGGGATACCCCTGACAATGTAAAGAGCTTTGAGTGCCTAGAAAAGCGCTATATAAATGTAAGGTATTATTATTATGTATGCGATTAAAAACAAGCACACAAAATTGTTTCTGTAAACTTTATTTTTTATGTTTAATTGCATCACATATTTCTCGTATGCTTGCATTTATTCCGTTTAACGTGTTATTTATTGCCAGCACAGCTTCACAAATGTTGTCTTGCTTATCCAGCACTTCTTGACTTAAAACCGTCTGTGCAGAGCCAACATTGTGGGATGGTGTGGAATATACTACCGGTCCAGGTGCCGTAGGATGAACGGGTCTGGTTGCCACTTCAGTGGTCTCATGGGTGGACACAGTTGGCATTTGTCTGTCTTTACAAAGAATAAAAAAAAAATAAAAAAAAATCAGCTCAAATGTGCATTTCCTCTAAAATTATTATATCTCTTAGTTTTAACACTTTAAAATTGACCTCAATTATTTAATAAAACTGTAGCCTTACCATGTGATTGTGGCGAAGTGTTTTCCTGCAAGGGGGGTTCATCACGGTCACCATTGGGAATTATACCCGACAGAGAGGGTTCACCAATTATGCTGATGATGCGTTCATCGCATGCAGATATGCTGGATGATGATGGTGGTCCTCCTCCTGTTCGTATATGATTTTGTCGAAATGAAGTAATGCGTTTTTTACAGTCAAGCTTCATGTCGAACCATTTCCTTTTAACTTCCGGGACTGTTCGATTAACAGATGAAACTGCATTAACAGCATCTGTAATGGGCTGCCAAGCTTCTTTTTTTTTGGGACCTGATTCTCCAGTATGTACGTTTGAAAAAAAAAAGTTGTTTTGAATGCACTTCCGATATTACAACTTCAATTTCTGCGTCTGAGAAATTCTTCTTTTTCATTCACTTTTGAGAGGACATGTTGAAATCCTTATTTTCGTTTCATAACATGATGCCCATATATAGTTGTCAGTCGGAATTCATAGGCGGGGATTTTGCTAATTGTGAATGCGTGTGCACGAGCGTGCTATTTACGAATGATTGGAATCATTAACATACACATGTTTAACGATAAATTGCATTGTGTCGAAGTGTTGTGAATCGGAGGACAGTTTTCGGGAACGCGTCGTTTACGCGGCAAATTACTCAAAAATTTACTCATATTTATTACGAAGATGTTTCATGAATGAGGCCCTCAATGTGATTTCAAATGTACTTTATTTAAGGGGTATATGATGCGATTTTACTTTCTCCTTTCGCTTTGCCCGATTGTTACAAGCTCTTGGTGCCCATAAGAAGATTCTAGCTAAAGTTGCAAAGACTAAGTCTCCAAACTAAAGAGATATCTCGTTATTAAAATGTTCAAGAGTCAGCCACGCTACTAAAACGCCTCGTGCCTACCACTGCCCCCAAATATCTAAATCACATGTGGGGAAGATTTAGCATAAAGCCGCACAAATGTTCAAGCAAGATAAGAAAGAAGGCCAGAATTTTATTCGTCGTGTTGTAGTTTTGTTGTTGCCGCCATGCTCACTGAAGACGCTTGATGATGTTTCTTTGTGAAAGCGCCAACTACTTCGTTGGTCTTCAAAAGAGGGAACACGACTAAACAATCACGTGGATTAAGTTCTATGACAACACTGGAACAGAACAGTGTCAACAAATATTCGATGATGTGCAGCACATTATGTACGGACGGTTTCCTGTAATCTGGGAGAGGACACAATGCCGGCTAGTTCTGATCACGAGTCTCTGTACGTTTAAAAAGGATTTCCCAATGATGATTCAAACGCGAGTTTTGAGCAGTTTAGTGTAGCACTTGTTGTTTGTCATTTCTCTGATCACAAATGCAGACATGGTTTTATGTTACGTGGCCGCAATGCAAGCAATCGTAAAAACGTCGCGACCGGACACGGCATCACAGTATGGTGAGGGGCGGAACATTTCCGTCACACGCTTGAGGTATTCGGCCAATCACAACGCAATGCGATAAGACTGGCAAACCCAATCACAGACACACCTAGCTTTTCAGAATGATGAGCTTTGTAAAATCGACGTGTTTCAGAAAGGCGGGGCATAGAGTAGAAACAATAATTTACAGTATGTGGAATATAATGTGTTTTTTGAACCTTAAACAGCATAAACACATTTCATTAAACCAAAATACACAAAATAATGTTCTTTCGTTCCAGCATCATATGACCCCTTTAAAAACCTCGATATAACAGCATTGCAAGAGCATTTTCAAAGGTGTAATTAAAGTGTGGCAAGTAATATTATATTATCTGCAAGTAGTTTTTAACTACAAGTGTTCATTCAATACAATTAAGCACATTCCTTTTTCATAAGAGATTAGAAAAAGCATTTGATTATGTTTTGTCAATGCATTACAAAATTATCTGAAAACATGGAAATAAAGACATGTCAAGGTAATCATTAATTCAAAGTAGTTTGAAAGTAGGGCTGTAAAAAAAATCCTCACAATTATGATATGGACTTGTAGTTATAAAAGCAATGATTAATAAACTATAAAGGCGGTGATTTAATTGAATAAATATGGACTCTGCAGTTTCAAAGTGAATGAGCTGTGCTCTCTTCTGTCCTATACACACAAATACAATGTTTTCAGTATGTGCTCAATCCACACAAACTCCAGAAGGTATGTTTTGCTTTAAAACCACAGTATGGTTTGCCTATAACTTGCACTGTGAACACAACACACATCCAGGTAACAGAAAAGGAAGAGATGCCAGCGATTCATCAAAGTGTTCTTAATCTCTCAAAGTTTTTGAAAACTTCAAGTTTAAAGCACAAGAAAGACAGAGGACACATGTCAGAAAGATGCCAATGTCAAAAAGGATTACAGAGTCAAAGCAACCAGACCGCAGCAAGTCTGGCGCCTTTACTTGGCTTAGCTTGAGATGTGTCTTTTCTGTATGCATATGCATACACGTATGCTCAGCCATATGTTTCCTCACTATGTTACCAATTCAAATCAGATCTCCAACCCAATATCAAACAAAGCATGCTCATGGCAAATGATGCAAATGAGCAGAAGAGAGTCGCATGCATCATTTGTGTCTTTGGGCTCACAATCTTCTTGGCCTTATGTGTGTGAATCACCAGGCAGAGAATTAGAAATCAGATACATTATGTGGCAAAAATGTGAGTAGTTAAAAGTCGTTAAAATATAATAGACACAATTTGCAACAGAAACAACAGTTTACAGCAAGAACACTTATACACTGAAAAAAATGATTCATTGAATTTACATTTTTTAAGGTAAGTGGTTGCAATCAATTTATTTTAGCTACATTTAAATAAACAAATTTAGTTGACTAACTTTCAATTTTTTTTTTAAATGTAGCTAAAATAAATTGTTTGCAACCACTTACCTTAACATTTTTTAGTAAATTCAATGTATCATTTTTTACAGTGAGCACTCAAAATGACAAAAATGCACATCCCTGTTTAAAAAAAGACACTTATATTGAAAAGACATGCTGCATAGTGTGCAGTGTTTCATAAAACAGAAGTACATGGTATATTTAACACTTCCGTTATTTATTTAGAATTTATTATTTATTCAAAACAGTAACCTTGGAGAGTGACATTATATCTTATTGTCTATATCTTCGCTGCAGGCTTCAAATCTAGTGTATCCACTCCATTATGTAGTACTGTGTCTGTGATATTCATATGTGGTTATATATTTCTGTCTTTGTGACTGTATATCCAGACCACACCAGCATCCAAATGCAAGTGTTTTCTATGAGGGTTTAGGGGTAGGGTTACAGAATACAGTTAGTACAGTATAAAATCATTTTGACTATGGAAAGTCACCATAAAACATAAAAACCCAACATATGTGCGGGTGTGATTTTAGACCCTGTGGCTACAGAGAAACCCTTGACTCGCCTATTATTCCATGAAGTTCATCCACAAGTTCCTTACAATGGCGCAGTGCCCAGAGGGATGTATACCGTATATGACACTGAAAGATCCTATAATCCTTAGTCTAATCCTTTGAAGTTGTTAATGTCACCCATTCAAAGGCAATATGGCCTAGATATGCTATTTATCTTCTCCTTCTTTCTTGTCACATCACAGAGAATGAGTGTGAATATGGATATGTAGTCTAATAAGTCTAACAACGGATTACATTAATCATTTTCTCAAGTAACGAACAATTATTCTGATAAATCTATATCTACTGATAGTCCGCTTGTCCTACTGAAGCATCCTGGGTAGCCAGTCCATCACAGGGTCAAGTCACCTTTATTTATGCAGCGCTTTATAAAATACAGATGGCATCAAAGCAGCTTTACAGTGTTAAACAAGAAAATAAAAATTCCGTGGTTCAAAGCCAGTTCACACAGTTGCTTTAAAGGAGCTCAAACAGTCAATTTTCCAGTTTAAAGTCAGTTTTAACATGGTCATGGATCAGTTTACAGTACCTATTTTTGATTTTTATTGGCATTACCTGATCACCAAACAATTTTGGGTGAAATGCAGTTTGTCCTGTAAACTATAAAAAATAAAAACATCCCCAGCTGCTAAATTCAAATCTGCATTCGTTGGCTGGCACAGAGCCAGAGACAGCTGTGTTTTTACAGCGCTGTGCATTATAACCAATCACACACGATTCTGTTGAGCTTATGAATGCAAGGACCATTCAGAGGGCGTTAGATGAGTCACTGCTGAAACACCGCTGTTTTGTTCACCGCGTGCTCGCTCAGTTCTCAGGTGATCTTTCTGTACAATGAAAGTGTTATAATCAGTAACTTACAATGTTTTTTATTAAATAAATACATATTAAAATATGGGTAAAAATTATGTTAAATTTCATAGTTAAAATACATATTAAAAATATTTATGGCATGACACCCATATCTGTGGTACTTAAGTAGTACTAGGATTACACTATTAGGCTACTTTGACCATCGCCCATTATAGATCAAGAACTAATATATAGAGATGCAAAATGCATTTACTTACATGTATTTAAGAATCGAGATACTTCATGATATAGTTAACACGTTTGGGAATATTTAGAATTAAAAGGAACAAATAAATAAAACAAGCCTATATCAGTTATACAGTGCTATTGTGGCTGCTGTGTGTCACATGACAAGCATGACGAGTCCCCCCCTTCACTTGTGCCCCCTCAAAAATAATGAGTGCATGATGCCCCTGACACTACAATACAATATTATTTGTCAAATAAATTAAACATGATGAAACATTCATTTGAGTTGAAATTTTTATAGCTTACTTCTAGAGATTGCAGTGATACATTACATGGTGAAAAATGACTGAATGAATAATACTGAAATTAGACAAAGATGAATTTTATAAGTGTGTCCCCTAAAAGCACAAGTGCACCCCCCCGTTACTGTGGTATAGAACCACCCCTGATTTTCACAATAGCTGTAAAGGTTTCATAATTTTTTTAATTCTTTTAATTTTTCTTTTCTAAAAAATCCTGTTTGTGTCATACTATTTAACTACATTTACTATATAGAATGGCCATGTAAATAAATTTGTGATCCATGCTTCTAGATTTGGGGACAAAAGCACCTTCTCAGTCAACTAGATCATGTATGAGCTGAATAATTATGTTTAACTTACTAAACTGCTGATATATAGCTGTGAAACACTAAGTCTTCATTTCTGTTTCACTTGTTAATCTGGACAAAAGTATAGACAAAATATTTAAATTATGGATGTGTAATGTCATTGCTGTTTTCATGTTTATTATTGTTTGTTCATGTAATACAGGGATTCCTGAAGTTGATCAAACCCCCTGCAGCGTAATATGATGTTTAATGCATTTCATGTTGTTCATAACAAAGAATGGAATATATTTTCTTTTTATCAATATGGCACATAATAATACTATTCGAATGTGATAAATGGGTTAGGTGAAAAGTAATCTAAAAGTAAGTAGTCAGTATATATTACCGAAAAAAATTTGTGATCTAAAAGATTGTGTTAATAATAATCAGTAACGGACTACCGTTTGCAAGCTACCTGTTAATACATGTTTTTGGTTTTAATATTTGTATTGCGTGCTAACCGTTTTATAAAAGCATTAACATCCTCATACCTTATTGCTTGCATTACACAGCTGACTTATTATACTGAAAATGATAATCCAGTGCACAAAGTCATTTTTGATTATGTTTTGTTGGTTGAAGTTTTAATTTACAATGTCATTATAGTAATGACCTTGTATCAGAATAACCTTTTGACTCTATTTTCTGATTGGAGTCATGTTGAAAGGTGCTGTAAAATGTTGACATACACAGACCTGCTTATTTTAACATTCTGTATTCATTTATTATTTAAATTAAATAAATGGTGGAAGAACTATTTATTCAGTTTATTAATATGAATTACTATTAAATCTCTTTATTGAAAATTGCAAAACAATAAATCACTGGAGGTTGTGTGCTTGTCATGTGTATTCTCTGTCCTGAGACTCCTATGAAGTTTGTAGTTTGTATTTTGTTTAGTCCCTCCAGGATTTCATGACTTTTTTCATGTTTTTTTGCAATGACTGATTTTGTGGTAGCAATTTCCAGAAATTAGCGAAAAACTAGCATTTAAAAAAAATTATATTTACCATATTATAAATTATGTTAGATGCACAACAGTCATACATGAAACAAAGAACAAACAAAATTCATAAAATTTGTTTATTTTAAAAAGAAGGACAAATATGTGCAACATAAAGATAAACAGTGTTTAATTTAGTTGTTTCATTAATATTAACAACAATACAGTAGACCTACAGTAAGGCACGGACCAATACTAACACACGTCCCAAACAGTTTTTCCTCCAAACAGTTTGTTTACTTAAGACATAACCGATTGCATTTACATGAATACTCACCAAGATGGACATTCTGGTAAGTGTGCACGGCAAGTGCACAAAACAGAAATCTGCGGTCAGTCCGCCTGACTGAACTGAGTTCTCTTTCACGGTATACTGCGCTTTTAATAACTTTTTATTACTATTAAAGTGCCCCTATTATGCCATTTCCAATATTGCCTTTCATGCAGTGTGTAAGCTGTATGTGAATGTAAACGATCTGCAAAATTGTAAAGCTGAAATTGCACGATAAATAAAGTTATTGTCTCTCAAAATAAAGAATCGACTCTTCTGGAATCTGATTCCAGCTTGTGGTGGCATAATAATCGCAGATACAAGCAGTGTGTCATCTGAAGGTTTCAGATCCAGCACACAGGAGCTGCTTCTGTTTTGTGCATGACTGAAATGATCTGCTCTCACTATAGTATAGGGGTGGGAATCTTCAGGAATTTCACGATCCGATCCGATCCTGGGATTCACGATCCGATTCCAAAACCTACATTTTTTTCCTAATTAATTGTTCTGCTGTGCAAATACATCTTTACAAATTTTACATAAGAATCTTCACTGGTTGCACGATTCAAATTCCAGTACGATTATCATTAGCAACTCAAATTAGCACGATTGGTCAACATTCTCAGTTTTTAATCTTCTGCACATGGCTCATGTTTTATATAAAGTTTATATCAATATTTGTGCAAATGACTTTTTATTATTATATATTATATAAGCAGGAATACTTTTTAAAGCAATACTTATTTAAATATAAGTGTCCTGTAAGTATCTCAGATAATAGTATGGGTTTTCTTTTTTCCTCAGCATTATTGCTGTTTGATTATTACTGATGAGAAAATAGACAGTGGCAGCTTTAACACTCTAATGCACAGATCTAGTTTGATATATCACATGTTTTGTCCTGCTCTGAAAACTTAACTGACTGTGTTTACATCAGTTTCATATAAAAGTATTAAAAAATGCGAATGCATTTAACCGCAGCTGCGATCGAGCTTCAGATCGAAAGTCTGTCAGTGTGTGAGTTTCATGCATCTAATACGTACTACATTCCAAATGGCATAAATGAAAGCACATCTAAAGTAAAACACTGAAATAACGCACTGTCAAGGAATGCTCACGTGTCTCACAGCATATATTCTGTGCAATGAAGCCCGCCGCGATGCTCTCTATCGCACACACGTGCCATATGTGGCCAAAAAATACCAAGCTCAGAATCGATTCTGAAATGTTCAGAATTGTTGAACAGAGAATCACAATGCATTGGAGAATCGATTTCTTCTTCCACCCCTAACTACTACAGTATAAAAGCTACTGTAGGTTAACTGAGATTTGACAGAGGAACCTGCGCCTCAGTTGGACTCCTAACATGTCAAGTGTGATAAATATTTACAGTTTTATAGGCATCACCTTCTTTGATTTTATGTTACTACTTGTTACCGGCTATAGCCATGAATAGAATATGGACTTGATGTCCACTGCATGTATTCAAGCCTCTATTTTAAGCTGCTGTGTGAAGAGGACATTTTGAGATTCACACCTGTCAATCCCAATCACTGACTCTAATTGAGTGAATGTAGAATATGAATGCATCGAGATATCGGCAAGAATCTGTGAAACCCGAATTAATCCTCCAGACTGGCAGACCATATCAAAGAAGATCATTTAGCTTAGGCTGAAATCCTACAGCACTGACTCTAAATAATTCAACACAAATGGGTTTGAACCTTATTTTGTTTAGAAGGCGGACCTGGGGCCAGGGGACTAGAATGTACAGGGGAGAAAACCTGAATATTTATTGAATGGCTTCCATTTGGTGGGATGAAGGGATGAATAGCATGTTTACCTTGCAGCCTTCACAGGCACTGACACCATAGTGGTACCCCGAGGACTTGTCCTGGCAGACGAAGCAGGGTTTGTAGACACGAGGAGGGGGTAGAGGTGATGGAGGACTGGGGACCAATTCCTCTGAACTGGTGCTCTGAGTCTCAATGGCTGTAGGGGCAGAAAGAGACGAGAAACATAACTGATGATGATGGAGATGAAAACTCCAGTCTGAGAAAAACAACTGCCTTCAGATGAACTTAAGACTTGTGAGCAGTTGTCTTGAGACTTGATTTAGCTGTGAAAAACAACAAATACATGCAATGAAAACAGCAGGAATACAACAAGAAAGTGCTTAACCTCTATGTAACCTGTTTGACTTTTGGAAGTACAGTATAGCAAGTATGTAAATGCTAAATTTTCTGTAGGCATACAGTTGACTAGGATCTGAAAAAAGCCTGGAGACCTGGTTTAAGCTCTGCATTGAAAGACTTTAGTCTAATATACAGCTCTAGTCCAAGTGGAAACCCAATGAGCAACATCAATCTAACTGCTTTCTAAGGCAGCATGCTAACTTAAAAAATTGTACTTAAACTTCATAAGTGACTGACTTGGAATGATCTCCACAGACACTCGAACTTGCCTTTAACATACAGGATACATTTAATGCAGCCTCAGAATTTGGCCAAAATTAAGCATTTTAGAAAGATACAAATTCACTTCCAAAATATATATAACTGGAATTTTAAACTGGCTGCATAAAATTCATGCATTATTAGTCTTTATATTATATTGTTATGTTGTCTTTCTGTTTTCGCCTGGTCTTGTCTACATTTCATCAGATGCCTAATCACAAAATTAGATCATGCTGGCTAATTGAATTTTGAGTGCTTACTGAATGTGCACTTGTAGTATATTTCAAATCTTAAAAGTATTTTTTTTTAAACTGTACTTGCAGATTATATAATATTAATAAAATAAAAGGCCATTTAAGTGCACTTAAGAGTACATTTTCAAGACACTTAAGTATTCTTTAAAAAAAATGCAATTACCTGAACTACTTGATTGTAATTTTAACTGTAGTGTTATAATTAGTATGTTGATATTACATTTAAAGTCTTTTGAAAATGTAATCAATTGCAACTCAAGCATTACAAACGTGTAATAACAAACATACATAGTTAAACATGCAGTTTTCAACAGAAATGACATGGAAGTACATTTTAGTTTAACATAAATGTCTGGCAAATGCTTGACAATACAATAAATTAAATACATTTATTAATTGTTTATTTACTGACATGTTTATTAAAATATTTTACAGCAATACATACCAACTTATTTGCTATTGTTGCTACAGCAAATGCAAAAAGTATTCAGACCCCTTCCGTTTTGTTCAGATTGTATTTTGCAACCTTATATTTTAACTCACCTAAGATGTACTTAAGTGGGTCAAAACCTCACTCTAAAATTCAGCTAAATTACAGTAATATGATTTAATTGTAATTAGCATGCAATTAAGTGTCTGAAAATATTACATTCAGTTTGCACTTAAGTATATACTTTAGTATTTCTGTAATAAAATACTAGTTTAGGTATGCTAAAGTGTACTTCTTTTTCACATGGGTAGATTCATAGGCTTCAAGTATCTTGAGTCAACCAAACACCAGCAGTCCATGTAGTAAGTATCAGTGGATCAGCCGGCAGCGTCAGTAGTCATGTACTGTGCTTCACTACAAGCAGATCTGCTGATCAGATTACAGCACTTCACCACAGTCAAATCAATTAACTCCGTTATCTCATTCACTTGCTTCTATCCATCAGAAATTATATTTCCTCCTACATGTTTTAACCCAAATCGTCCCAATTCAAAATCCTTCAACAAATAAATTCCTTAGGACAGAAATCTGTGATGTATCTCAATATTTTTCAGCCTTCTGACTAGGGCTGTGCAATATATAGACATTATCGAAATATCGCAAATTTACATATCGCAATATGCATATCGCTACAGCTTGCAATATTTGGGGCCATGAACAAAAGACAAAAAGAAAATCCCTCACTGCTCTTACCTAAATAACTTTTGTAGCTTAAATAAGAATCAGTGCATATTGAATTCAAAGAATTCTAATCAGTGTTTTATTTTTCCTTTTTATTATTCAGTTCCTAAATTCATGTTAAAATGATTACACTAATGTTAAAATGACATTTTTATGTAATGCTCGAGTAAAACACTTACCGTTCACTTTCAGAAGTTGTTGTAGGGGTGCTTTCTTATTAGAATCAGAATCAGAATTAGCTTTATTCACCACTTAAGTGTGCACAAACACACAGAATTTGGTGTGGTTTTACAGGAACTCTTGGTACATACATACATACAAATAACCATATATATATATTATACAGTATATATATGACAAGATAGTTATAGAAGTTCACAGAACTGACTCAGCAACAACTGAGTAAAACTGTTTCATCTGAGCATGTGGCACTTTAAACATTATTGTATCGCATATCAAATATCGCATTATTTAATGAGTCATCGCATATTGCATTTTTCTTCAATATCACACAGCCCTACTTCTGACAATTATTATACCTAAGGGGGTTCACGGGTTTTTTCTAGGCTTGATTGTGTTTATGGGGTGCAGTCTAACATGTGTTAATGCTTCGTTTTTTAAAAAACGCATTATTTTTCACATACTTTACTTTTATTCCACACCGTTCTGTCCCTTCTCTGAAAAACGCATTGATAATTTCCTTCTTTTATGAAGCCCTTCCCTCAGAACTAGGCGATGGGCTCTGATTGGTTAGCAAGCCCAGTGTGTCGTGATTGGCTAAACCGCCTCTAGCGTGCGTCTAAACGTCCCTCCTCTCCTCAGCTGCATGTGCTCCGGTTGTATTGTAAACAACGGAGTCGTTAATATCGCTTAATCAGTTTGAGCCCGATTGAGAAGCAGAGGATATTATTGAAGAGGATCGTGCAGAACCTGTGCAAGCACGGCTTTTAATGGTAGGCCTATGTTTTTTGTTTGTTGTTGTCTCATACTTTTAGATACGCTATAAAAATGAAAATGCTTTTTCAGCATTGCAATTCTTTTTTTTACACAGTACAGTAATAAAATCTTTCACAGACATGTTTAAACACAATAAATATAAACAACACATTATTCAATGCTTTTTACTTTTGCATTTACTTCTAGATTTATATATTAAGTGGCTCAAGCAAGTGGCAAAACATTTAAACTACTTTTCTTACGTTATCACGAACTTACCATTGACAGAAATAGTCAGATCTACTGCCTTTCCTTTTGCATTGAATTCTTTATTACAAGCAATCCTGCAGTTCACAAAGAACTTTGTTTTCCTACCTCCACGAGTGCCATCTATTATTTCCTTGTTTATCTAAAAGTGCTCTTTCCCTTTAAACCTAGCCAAAAAGTTAGTTTGTGAAATTATGTCTCACACAAGGTTTTCAAATTACTTTATAAGTTATTTATTTAAGAAATATGAAGGTGAGTACCTCACCTTCAGCATTAGAATTATTTCACCTGCACAGGACAGAGACTGAGACGGTGCCGCTGCATGTCATGCCAAACCTCTCACAGCAGGCGCGTCATCAGCCTGAGATCTGCCTTTTTAGAGACCACCGATCAATCATCCCAACGCGATTATCTGATGATCGGTAGCCGATCAATCGGAGCACCCCTAGTATTCTCCATTGCAAATCCCCAGTTTTCTTAACCAAAGGTGACTTATATAAAGCTCTCCATTCTGGTTTTGCATCTACATTAAGCTGAAGTACATCTCTCCAAGGTGTGTCATAAGTCTATTCAAAAAAGTTTTATTAAAAGCTTTTACACAATTTTTATATAAACATTTGCCAGATGCAATTTCTGAACACACAATTATTAAATCTTCGCAGTCTAACAGCATACCATTGCATTCTCCCATACTTGGACATACACTTAAATTCGGGAAAGGGTCTTTACAATTAAAATTAATAGACCCCTTTGAATACAGATCCAATGGTTCTTTTTCCTCTCCAGTAAGAGCCGAGCTCCAAATATCAAGAGCTTTTTGCACAACTCTGCAACTGCTGAGCATTTGAGACTCAGATCTTGTAGTCACATTTTTTAAATCGGGTCCTGCTATTTGATACAATTGGCCGACTGTTGTCACCTCGGCAATCCGCAAAGTTCTTTCCGGTATAGCAAATGATGTTTCATGTGACAGATCTAGTCACGAACCACCGACTAAAGGTTCTTGCAGTAACCAGAAAAGAGAAAACACATTGTTTCCTCTATTAATCCTGAACAGAGACCAGACTTTAAAAAAATTGCGATAAAAAACTGGAGATTCACAGAGTTTTAGTCTTTGAGGATCCAGTCAAAACAAAGCTTTGTCCAGTCCTAAACCTTCAGTGTTCCGGAAAATTGCACAGGCAGCACCCACCCAACTTGACTCCATAGGAAATAATAAAAGTCTAAAAGTTCTTCTCTGCAAATGTATTAGTCCAAGTCCTCCTTCTTCTTTTGACAGGTACAACACACTTTTCTGTACCCAGTGCAACTTATCCCAGAAGAAGTCAATTAAGATTGACTGGATTTTTCTAATACATCAGCTGGAGGATCTATACAGGCTAAACGGTGCCACAGTGCAGAGGCCACTAAATTATTAACAATCAAGATACGACCCTTATAGGACATTTTGGGGAGTAAAAACTTCCACTTATCCAGTCGTCCTTTAACTTTCTCAACAATGCCTTCAAAATTATTTTTTTTTACAAAATGTTCATTTCCTAAAAACACTCCTAAATATTTAAAACCATCCCTAGTCCACTTCAGACCATTAGGAAGCCTTGGTTCCCCTTTTGACCATTTTCCAACTAAAATGGCTTCACTCTTTTTCCAGTTCACCTTGGCCGAAGAAAGAACTTTAAAAGCTTCCATAATCTTTAGCAATACATTAACATCACTGGTTCCACTGATCAAAACGATCACATCATCAGCATAGGCTGATAATTTAAAATTGTGACCACAGTTGGGTATATGTAATACACACATCAGATCTTATTTTATTTAACAAGGGTTCTAATGCTAAGGAATATAACATTCCTGACAATGCACAACCTTGTCTGACACCCCTGTACACTGTAAAAGGAGAGCATAAGTCACCATTAATTTTTAAAACACTCTCAACTTCACTATATAAGGTTTTTATCATTGAAATAAAACCAGAATCAAAACCAAAGGCTTTCATAACACTCCATAAATACAAATGCTCGACTCTATCAAAAGCCTTCTATTGGTCAGTCGATATTAGCCCTAAGTCTAAATAAAACAATTTACCACCATCTAAAATGTCTCTAATAAAATAAATATTATCTGAAATTCTCCTACCTGGCACACAATACGATTGATCAGGATGAATCACATGTTCCATAGCCTTACCCAATCTAATTGCAAGGGTTTTAGAAAGCAATTTATAATCGTTGCACAACAGGCTTACAGGCCTCCCCAGTTGCCAATCTCATCAAGATCTCCTTTTTTTGGTAACAACGTTATAACTGCCCTGCAGCAGCTACGTGGCAAAAAAGTTCATTTTTCAGACTCTCGTTGAAAACTGCTACTAATTCTGGGCCTACCTCTGACCAAAAGGCTTTATAAAATTCAACTGTTATACTGTCTGTTCCAGGTGTTTTACCATTTTCCATCTTCTTCAATGCATCTTCAATTTCTTCTAAACTTAAAGTTTTACTAATTTCATTATTAACATCTTCAGCTATCGGTGGTAATTAAAAAAACAAAAACAAGATGATCATCTTTTACTTCTAAAATTTCACTTTTATATAAATCCTTATAGAATTGTACAGCTCTTTTCCTGATATCTAACAGGACTAGTAAATAAAACCCCGTTTTCAGACCGCAAAGCATGAATACGTTTTTTTTCTTTTTCTCCAGATTAAAACATTTTTTTGAAGGAGCATCCATTAACTCGACACTTTGATAACGAGATCTAATTATAGTACCTTGTGTAGTCAAACCCAGCAACTCAGCTAATAAATTATTTTTTATTCTTTACATTTTCCATAATATTGCCGTCTTTCGTAAATATTGGCATCAGTCTTGTATTTTTAAAGGGGTCATATGATGCGTTTTCAAGTTTTTCTTTCTCTTTGGAGTGTTACAAGCTCTTGGTGCATAAAGAAGGTCTGTAAAGTTGCAAAGACTAAAGTCTCAAATCCAAAGAGATATTCTTTATAAAAGTTAAAGAGTCAGCCACACCTACCTAAAACGGCTCGTTCTAACACGCCCCCACATACCTACGTCCCTATCTGGGAAGATTTGAATAACGCGGCCCAAATGTTCACCTAAAGAAAGAAGGCGTAACTTTTATTCTCGCTGTAGTATTGTTGCTGCCGGCATGTCGTGAAGGTGCTGTGTGTTTCGTTGTGAAAACGAAAATACTTTGTTTGGCCTTCTAAAAGAGGACGATATCTGCTTCGTCATGCCTGGAGCTGATCCGTGCTGGTTGCTGAGGAAAAACAAACTTCGCACTGTCAATCGCCAGATCAGCTTTCACCGTGGACAAAGCGAAGTCCAGCCCAGGGTCGTCACATGTGATTACCGAAAGCCCTCCTTCGGGTCAAATCTGCCGGCCACGTCATCCAAGCCCGCCACCTCTGCGCACTCTGGCAGCCGTGTGTGACGCTGTGTTTTTGTTGTGAAAGCGAAACTACTTTCTTTGGCCTTCAAAAAATGGAGACGACTAGAAATCAGTGGTTAAGTTGTATTTACAACACTGTCCCAGAACAGTTCAACCCAAATATTCAGATGTGTGCAGCACATTTTATGGAGACTTTTTACTGATCCTGGGAGAGTAGACTACAAATGCCGGCTGTTCTGACTCACAGATTGTAAGTAAAAAAACTCGTTTTTATATTGAAAGAGTTTTTATATTTAATATTTTTATATTTAAAGCAAGTTTTTTGAACAGTGTAGAGTAGCGCTTGTTTGTCATTTTTCCGATCACAAATGCAGACATGGTTTTATGTTACGCGGCGTGATGCAACGCAACATGTATTCAAAAAGACAGGATAAGTCATAAGTCAATATAATCCATAATTGTGTCCCTACTGGATGCAACGAATGCCTCATTTATGATGGTTTTTCATGTTTTTGAATCATCGCTTCGGCCGGACAGGGCATCATCACAATATGGTAAGGGGCGTAACATTTCCGTCACACACTTGAGGTATTCGGCCAATCATAATGCACTGGATAGCTGGCCAATCAGAGCACACCTTGCTTTTCAGACCAATGAGCTTTGTAAAAATCAACGTGTTTCAGAAAGGCAGGGCATAGAGGAGAAACAATAATGTACAGTATGTGGAAAATAATGTGTTTTTTGAACCTTAAACCTCATAAACACATTTCATGACACCAAATACACAAAATAATGTTCTTTTTAGCAACATCATATGACCCCTTTAACAAATTAGCGAAGCTTATTTCCCCCAAAGAAAATAAAGGAGAAAAACAGAAAAGACAAAAAAAAAAGAAAGAAGATGTACCAAACTACTACTTTTAGCTGACTTTAACTTTGTAAGAATTTTCTTCAGACGGTACACCTCCTGATCAGTAAAACAATTTTCACTTCTGAAAGTCTTTACTTTGTCAATGAACTGCATTATATCTGGAAAGTACTCTTCTATTTTCACCTTCCTCAAATTCTTCGTTGTTATCAAAAAAGACTTAAACTAAACCAAAACCGTCTTTTCTTTTAACTTGTTTTTGACATCCTACGAACTTTCTTTTTTGTGGAGTTTAAAAAAAACATCCATCATCATTCAACAGTGGGACCATTTCCTCTTTTTCACCATTACTATCATCTGACTCACCTAATTCTTCCACTACCTGTTCTACTCCAGGGGAGATTCTAACCTCTTCATTATCACTTGCAGCAATTTAATCTTTTTCAGTTTCTTCCAAACTTTCCACCGGGTTTTCCGGAACAACAAGTGCCGTGCTTGGACCCGGCATCTCAGCAGCAACTGCTGCAATATTATTCTGCCCATTTCCGGATGCCTTGCTTGGACCCAGCATCTCAGCATCAACTGCTGCAACATTATTCTGCACATTTTCAATGACAACAATCATACCATTCCTATAATTTCCTTTCTTTGGACACGCACGGACAAGATGACCATTTTCTCCGCAACCAAAACATTTAATTTTCCATACCTAGAAAGCATTCTGGAAAAAGTCTCATTCTTGATAAACGGCGGTACGATAGATAACGTTACCTTCTTTGAAGGGGTAGAAAGAGGGAGCACTGAAATAAAAATGCCATCAATCTCAATACCACTCTCTGTTAGCAAGTTCGCTAACTCAACCATCCTAACAAACAAAACGACAGCATTATTCATCAGTGATGCCGATAGAACATTTTCATTACCAACTACTGCACCTACTGCCAAAGCGCACTGTTCTACACTTGCAGTAGTATATACTTTTATTCCATGGCGCCTCGTTAGAAAATCTAAACTCCCCACGCTTGGAGCCGCCATACTCCCAGTACACAGACTGGGAGTAAAATTCCATAAAACAACAACTTCCTCCTTACTACTATTTACCAAAAGACACAACGTAACTATTAACAAATTTACCAAGGATAGAAAAGGAGGAAAAAAGTAATTCAATCTCTCGTACCTCGCACTTCAGTCAAACACTCTCCATCCACGCTCCACACTCACCCGACGCATGTGCACTGCACACAGAGAGAGAGAGAGAGAGAGAGAGAGAGATGCAGAGCGTGTGCAGAGCAAGGGACGCGAGGAACAGTATTAAGAACCGCTGCTTTAGACCATCGATTTTGAAACTTGTGAATCCATTAGAATCGTTAGAAGACTAAAATAGATTTTTACGTGCACCTCTAGTTTTCTCTTCCTGTTATGTTTTTTATATTTATATTTCTCTAAAGCAGCGCAGCATGGCCTCGCCCCCTT
Source organism: Sinocyclocheilus anophthalmus (assembly GCA_018155175.1). Lineage (NCBI taxonomy): Eukaryota > Metazoa > Chordata > Actinopteri > Cypriniformes > Cyprinidae > Sinocyclocheilus > Sinocyclocheilus anophthalmus. The sequence goes on from JADLZN010001316.1 coordinate 22,604, forward strand.
CGTTGCCTTTTCCCGAGGGCGGTGTTATCTGGGTTTGTTATGTCACGAACCCGGGAAGTAACTTGTTGTAGTCCCTACCAGCCATTTGTTGTAGGCCTTACAATGTGAATTCTGTAAAAGACAATTTCTCCATTTGCATTGAACTTTCAGGTTCGTAACTTTTCAGATATAGTTTATGTTCAAACAGCCACATTACACACTAACTAACGTTAAAAAAGTGAAATCGCAATGAACCACCCCTTTAATTCATATATTGGCTCAGAAATGGGTTTTCAGTCATATGACAATAGCCTGACCTAAATTTCAAAAGTCACAGTGAAGAGTCTTATACTGTGAATGCAATACCTGTATTACATTTTTTTGAGCATTATTAGCATAGCTCAAAATATAACCGCATACTTTGCAACATTAAGCTAAACAAAAAAGAAGGGGTCAAAATACATTTTGAGTGTGCTTTAGAAACAATAACAAATAAGCTAAGTATTGCTACTAAAATATTTTAATAAACATATAAATATAGGAAACTGAACAAATAGTCCCCACCCCCCCCACAATGATTCAAAAGCAACAAAATCATTGCAAATACACTGTAAATATTTAATATATTGCCCAGCCGTAGCTGACAGCTGTTTCTGAATTATTAAAGTTGGTTTATAGGACAAGATAGACTGATTTCAATCTGTCGTAACTTGATGGAATCATAGCTCATGGTTGATAGCCACAAATCAAGCAGCAGGCTTCTAAACAGTGCTATGTCTCTATGATCCAAAGCAACAAGACTTGCTCGAATTGATTTTTTTAACGTACTTCTGAGCACATCAGTTTAGTAAACAACATTACTGAGGAGAAACGACTGTCTTGTTTGAGAGAGTAACAGGATAAAGAGACTACGCTTATTGTCAGTGGATGAGATTGATTCCTCAAGCAAAGAACGCTGTTGTGTAATTGTGTTTGTGTGTGCAGAATAACAAGGGTACGCTGTTGAAGCTGAATTAAGCCTCAGGCTTAAGATGGTTAATTTTCTGAGAGACCTTGACCAGGTACGTGTTTGCATTCGATTCAGCAGTTTAGGGGTATGAAGCACTTTTATTTTAAAATGCTCTTTATACTTGACAGCCTGCAAAACAAAGAGATCGGTTTTCTTCTTTGGGAAAACAGATGCCTTTGGAGATAATAAAAAGTATTTTATAAGCCTGGTTTCATAAACAGGTTTCAAACTTAAATAAAACTTTCTAAAGTTTAGGGATGTCTGCTCTTGACAAGAGTGGTCTGGACCCTTCAGCAGACATTTTTAGTCTCTCCAGGACTATTGTGTACACCAGTAGACCAAACACATAGCCCATACTGTTGTGTTTAAAGGGGTCATATGATGCTGCTAAAAATAACATTATTTTGTGTATTTGGTGTAATGAAATGTGTTTATGCGGTTTAAAGTTTAAAAAACACATTATTTTCCACATACTGTACATTATTGTTTCTCCTCTATGCCCCGCCTTTTTGAAACACGTCGATTTTTACAAAGCTCATCGGTCTGAAAAAGCGAGGTGTGCTGTGATTGGCCAGCTATCCAGTGCGTTGTGATTGGCCGAATACCTCAAGCGTGAGACAGAAATGTTACTCCCCTCACCATACTGTTGATGCTGTGTCCCGGCCGGAGCGACGAGACAAAAACATTAAAACCCATTACAAACGAGGCATTTGTTGCATTCAGTGGGGACATAATTACTGATTCTAATGACTTATACTGCCTTTTACGCGTTGCGTTGCATTGTATCGCTCCGCGTAAACATAAAACTCTGTCTGCATTTGTGATCAGAGAAATGACAAACAACAAGTGCTACTCCACACTGCCCAAAACTCGCGTTTGAGACATCAGTGGCAAATCCTTTAAATGAAAACGTACTTACGTGAGTCAGAACTGCCGGTATTTTAGTCTAACGATACTCTCCCAGGATCAGTAAACAGTCCTCCATAAAATGTGCTGCACACATCTGGATATTTGGGTTGAAGTGTTCGGGAACAGTGTTGTAAATACAACTTAAAAACCACTGATTTCTAGTCGTGTCCTCATTTGGAAGACCAAACAAAGTAGTTTCGCTTTCACAACGGAAAAACACAGCGGCCTAGCGTGAGCAAAAGCCCCGGCTTAGCGTGAGCTGAGGCCGGGCTAGAGTGAGCAGAGGCGGCGGGGTTGAGAACGGCGCAGCCTGCGGATCCGACGAAGGAGTGGCAAGCACATGTGACGACCCCGAGCTTCATCCACGGTGAAAGCCGAGCATCAGCTCTAGGCATGACGAAGCGGATACCGTACTCTTTTGGAAGGCCAAACAAGTAGTTTCACTTTCACAACAAAACACAAAGCGTCTCCACGACATGGCGGCGGCGGCAACAAAATTACAGCGAGAATAAAAGTTACGCCTTCTTTCTTGCGTGAACATTTGGGCGGCGTTATGCAAATCTTCCCACAGAGTGAGGTCGATCCAGTGGGGCAAAAAAGGATTTAGTCAGCCACCAATTGTGCAAGTTCTCCACTTAAAAAGATGAGAGAGGCCTGTAAATTTTCATCATAGGTATACCTCAACAAAGAGAGACAAAATGAGAAAAAAAATCCAGTAAATCACATTGTAGGATTTTTAAAGAATTATTTGGTAAATTCTTCGGTAAAATAAGTATTTGGTCACCTAGAAAAAAGCAAGATTTCTGGCTCTCACAGACCTGTAACTTATTCTTTAAGAGGCTCCTCTGTCCTCCAATCGTTACCTGTATTAATGGCATCTGTTTGAACTCGTTATCAGTATAAAAGACACCTGTCCACAACCTCAAACAGTCACACTCCAAACTCCCCCATGGCCAAGACCAAAGAGCTGTCAAAGGACAACAGAAAAAAAATTGTAGACCTGCACCAGGCTGGGAAGACTGAATCTGCAAGAGGTAAGCAGCTTGGTGTGAAGAAATCAAATGTGGGAGCAATTATTAGAAAATGGAATACATACAAGACCACTGATAATCTCCCTCGATATGGGGCTCCACGCAAAATCTCACCCCATGGGGTCAAAATGATCAAAAGAACTGTAAGCAAAAATCCCAGAACAACACGGGGGGACCTAGTGAATGACCTGCAGAGAGCTGGGACCAAAGTAACAAAGGCTACCATCAGTAACACACTGCACCGCCAGGGACTCAAATCCTGCAGTGCCAGATGTGTCCCCCTGCTTAAGCCAGTACATGTCCCGTCTGAAGTTTGCTAGAGAGCATGTGGATGATCCAGAAGAGGATTGGGAGAAAGTCATATGGTCAGATGAAACCAAAATAAAACTTTTTGGTAAAAACTCAACTTGTCTGTTTGGAGGAGAAAGAAAGAAAAGAAGATGAGTTTGCCATCCAAAAGAACACCATTAACTATTGTAAGCATGGGGGTGGAAACATCATGCTTTGGGGCTGTTTTTCTGCAAGGGACCAGGACGACTGATCCGTGTAAACGAAAGAATGAAGGGGGCCATGTATCGTGAGATTTTGAGTAAAAACCTCCTTCCATTCAGCAAGGGCATTGAAGATGAAACGTGGCTGGGTCTTTCAGCATGACAATGATCCAAAACACACCGCAGAGGCAAAGAAGGAGTGGCTTCGTAAGAAGCATTTCAAGGTCCTGGAGTGGCCTAGCCAGTCTCCAGATCTCAACCCCATAGAAAATCTTTGGAGGGAGTTGAAAATCCGTGTTGCCCAGCGACAGCCCCAAAACATTACTGCTCTAGAGGAGATCTGCATATAGGAATGGGCCAAAATACCAGCAACAATATGTGAAAACCTTGTGAAGACTTACAGAAAAAACATTTGACCTCTGTCATTGCCAAAAAAGGGTATATAACAAAGTATTGAGATGAAATTGTTATTGACCAAATACTTATTTTACACCATAATTTGCAAAATAAATTCTTTAAAAATCCTACAAAATGTGAGTTTCTGGATTTTTTTTTCTCATTTTGTCTCTCACAGTTGAGGTATACCTATGATGAAAATTACAGGCCTCTCTCATCTTTTTAAGTGGGAGAACTTGCACAATTGGTGGCTGACTAAATACTTTTTTTCCCCACTGTATGTGGGGGCGTGTTAGAACGAGCTGTTTTAGGTAGGTGTGGCTGACTCTTAACTTTTATAAAGAATATCTCTTTGGATTTGAGACTTTAGTCTTTGCAAATTTACAGATTTCTTTATGCACCAAGAGCTTGTAACACTACAAAGAGAAAGGAAAAAATGAAATCGCATCATATGAACCCTTTAAGTAATATTTTCGAATGTTTTGCACCAAATTGTCCAATGTTGTCAGGGTTTGGGTAGAGGGATGAGGCGAGGACTCAGTACTGCAGAAAAAGGGTTTTTAATTGGTAATAAAAATAAACAAAACGGTAACACAAACTACCCCGTGGGGGAAAAACAGGCTGGCAAGGCAAGGCAAGGCAAGGCAAGGCAAGGCAAGGATCTGGACACATCCAGGGATGGACGATGACGAACTGACGCACGACTGCAAACACAAGGAGAATAAATGGAGAGCAAATGAGGAGGGTAACGAGGGAGCACATGTGGGGCAAATTAACTAATAAACAGGTAACAAGATGGGAGGGGTCAAGACAATTGACATGAGCACAGGGCACACCGAATCAAAGACAAAAGCCATGTGCTCACACAAAACAAAACACAAGCACATGGCCAGCAAAACAAATCACAAGCCATGTGCTAGAACAAAAGACACGAACACGCAGCTAATGACAAGACAACAAGAAAAGCACGCGGCTGAACACAAACCGCGTGCTTCACAAAACACAACACACGTGGACAGAAGAGCGCACGGCCGGGCGAACTCGAGACCGCACGCTCCCACAACAGACAGAACATGGAGCGCGAGTGTCCGGACCCCGACACGAAACTCAAGACATGAGTGCCGGGATCTGAACACCACGCTCCAACATGAAACAGTACACGCAGACGATAGCGCACGGCTCGAGCACACTCGAAGCCGCACGCTCACATGAAAAACGGAATTACCTAGACAAGTAAAGTGACAGAACCCTGACAATATGGTATTATGTATATACTGTATATTAGGGCTGTGCGATATTGAAGAAAAATGCGATATGCGATACCTTGTTAAAAAATGTGATATTCGATATGCAATACGATATTACTTAGTGTATAAAATCAATTTAAATTATATTTTAAAATATTTAAAAATGAAAATTATATAACCAATTTGTTTCACATTCTTTCTTGGAAAAGAAAGAATCACTACAACTTCTGAAAGTGACCAGCAGTGTTTTAGCATTACTTAAAAAGTAATGTCACAAATCAGAAAATGTCATTTAACATCTATGTGAACATACAAACAAAAATATTGATGACACTAATTTTATATCATTGTAACTTTGCTTTCCACACACTTTAAGTACATCTTTATATACCACAGCAAAAACTATAGTCTGAGAAAGTTCAAACATGAGAAAAAGAAAAAAAAAGAAATACAAAATTTATAAGCATAGATAAAATAAACAGTAGTATTCAGGTACAGAAATGTAATAATTAAGTGTAAAATAACACTGCATAGTGTTCACTGTATGAATTAAATTTAGATTAATCTTTGTTATAGCCGTTTTGTTGTTTTGTTAACATTAGTGACATATTCAGCAGCACGTATTTATAGGCTGCTGTCCCTTTAAATCCGACTGCACGGATCCAGTATAATGATACACATCCGATTTCTTTCTCCGCTGTTTACATTCATTTAAAACATAACCGACTGAGTTTACGAGAATGATCGTCGAGACGGGGGGAATTTGGACATTTAATTACGGTAGGGTAGGGGTCTGTTCAAACATAAGGAGGAGATGTGAAAGACGAATCAACTCGGTCTGAAACGTGTCTCTCTGTGTGCGCGCGTGTGCTTTGCAGGTGTGCGGCAGAACTGAAGAGACGCTGAGCGAGATGCGGCTTGTGCGCGCGCTTCAGGTGTGAGTCAGACAGCAAGATGAGACGGCAAAGAGTTGTTTTCTGCAACTTATTGCACTTAATAACTCTTTTTAACGTCAAGCAATTCTCTGCTATATGCCTTGAACTAAAACGTTGACCTTTTTCAACGTTTTGATTTAAGTAGCCTATTATTAAAATGATAATGATATCGCACGCCATTGCAATATGCATATTGCGATATTTACATGTGCGTGATGGTGTAACAAAGTTCGTAGTTCGGGAAGGAGGAGGCGGGAACTGGCGAACATTTAAATAAAACTTTAATAATAAAATAAACAAAATATTGCGACAGCCCCTCATGGACGACTGTCGCGCACAAACAAAACAAAACACAAAATAAAGTCAAAGGCTGGTCTCTTAGTCTAACACGGTCGTCACTCCTCCTCTTTATCCTTCCGGAGCTCCTCCGTGAGACTCGAGACCGGTGCGTGGTGGAGGTGTCGCGCATTAGCAATAATTCCACCGGCCTCGATCAGTGCCAGGCTTCGGCCCCGCCCTCTCGTCACCGTGATATTCGAATAGCGTGCAGCCTACTGTATATATATACTATCTATGATAGATATATACAATTTATAGTGCTGTAAATGATTAATTGCAGCCAAAGAAAAATTTTAGTATGTATCTATAAATACAAAACACATGCAAGTATATATTTAGAAAAATTTTGCGTGTTTATAAATATATTTTATATAATATAAATAGAATAACATAAATATTAAATGTATAAACGTAAATATTTTCAAAATATATACTGTATGTGTGTATTTATATATACATAATAAATAAACACAGTACACATACATATAGTATTTAAAAAAAACGTATTTTGGATGCGATTAATCGTTTGAATTATATGATGTTTATGGTGTATGTTTCCCCACTCAATGAGCAATAGCTGTACTGAAGCCAGATAACTTCTTACTGTTCTTTATTTCTATATCTGCAGTATTTTTAGCTATTTTGCTGTATTTTTTAGCTATTTAAAGTATTCAAAAAACATAAACAGCTAAATAACATAAAATAACTAAAAATTGTTAATATGACTTAATTTTAAAGGTAATTGTTTGTAGATTGATAAATGTTAGGTAGAATTTAACAAATTTCTCTATGTATGTCATAAGCTGTTAAATCTAGGTAGTCTTTACTCAACACAAGGGAAGTCTAACCCATCAAATTGAGTGCATTTATGTGATTGCTTTCTAAGTCCAAGACTGAAAATTCCAAGTCCAAGCTGAAAATTCAGAATACTCAACACATGAGAAGAAGGAAGCGATGCAACTCCATTCAAACTTACCTAGGCTAGTTCTTCCATCTATCATGACACACCAGGTTTGAAAGGGCAGAAGATTTTCTAGGGACAATGACTTTTACATGACTTCAGAAGGTTTGTTCATACAATGTTCTGTCATGAAACTCTAGATGGCACAGTTCTAACTCATAATCATATCATTATTCACATGTCACAGCTGATTGGTTTCTTTTCATATCAGCAGCTAATGAGACTTGATGCTAAAATTAAATATTGGATAGCTGCTTGCATGCTAAGCAGTTACAACGCACTTCAGAAACCCCCCACCTTCCCCAGCTCCACCTGTATAGATCTGCTATGGGATGATTTTATATATTTTATTTGCAGTGTTGGGAGAAACGCATTACAAAAGTAATAATATTACAGTAGCATATTACTTTTGCTGTTATCGCATCAGTAATATAAACGCCCCCTTTACATACTAATTAAAATTGCCGTAATATTATTACTTGTTACAATCTCAGTAATGCAAGTTACAACAACATATTTTAACTAAAAATTAAGTGGTGAATTAAGTGGTGAACACCGCAAAACAGCATCAGAGAAAAAATTCTGAGGGTAAAATAATTGATCTATTTCCTGTTGCTGGAATTAGATGGTTGAGATGACTGCAGAGACAAATTCTACAATGGTGAGATGGACACACTCCTGTTATTTTCAGCTCATCGGAGAAAAGGATAAGAATGCTTCAGGACAATTGTTGTGCACACCAAACTCTCACATGCGAGAAATAGCCCCGAGTACTGACCCTGTCGCTGATTCATCGGCATTTTATTCGACCGTATTCGATTTTAAAGAATCCTCGACTGCATTTTGCTCGACGTCCACTAACGGCCAAAATACAGAGTAGCCTGCGTTTCAATTGGTTCACCGTGAATACCATTAAACACCACATTTAGACTGTTCCAAGGCGCCTTTTTTTTTTTCTTGCGTTTTAGTTAAACCACTGAAACAAATATTAAGCAATGTATTGTGAATTCACCAAACGCTACTTCACGATTTAATATAAATAATTATATGCGATGCAGTTCTAGTGCAGTATATGCGCTTTAATTATTTACAATGCGTGTAGGTTAAGTACGTGCGTCACATAGTGGCTCTGTTCACAGTAGTTCCACAGAAACTGTAATCATTTACATGTGTGGAGCGTCTCAAAATCCATCTCTGCATGTTGTTGTGAGTTAGGGTTTATAATACCGTTCATCTGGAAACGCAACTTGCGCCATTTCATCAGATTTGTAAGGAAAATAATTTATAAATCTACACAAACACAAGAGAATACATTTATTATCTCGCGGTTTCAAAATAAAAGCTAAAACCCTCACTCTGAGTTTACACGTTATGATGTCCACATATTCATTAAATTACAGTGGCTATAGCATTTCTGTCCTAAAGAAATGGCCAATATTAAAGATTAAGTGGACATTTGAATAAAATGATGCTTGGTCAATATTAAATTATGTATTATGTGACATTATGTATTTTAACCGTTTTGTTCAATAAAACCATATGATTTCTTGCTTTTGATATTTTATTTGAACTAATTATTATTGCCTCGTTGCTATTATATATGTATTTTAAGTACTTTTAAAGGCTATTGTTCGCTTAGGTCTATTTTTATTACCACAAAAAAAAAAAATTATAATCATAGGGCACTATGAAATCCGTTTTATTTCCAAATTCATTTTTTTCCATTTTCCTTTTTCTATACTCTGTTTTAATGGTTCAATTAAATATTTAATCAAAACGCCTGTCGACTTCCTTGTCGTTTTTACAGTTTTGTCTTTACCATATTGTTATTCTGTAGCATTTTTTGGCTTGATCCAGTTTTGCTAATGTTTCACGTTCCAGTAATATTTTTATCTACTCAACACACTGCCATCTCCCCAATTCATGATGTCCTTTCTTCAACTATGTTTTTTCCCTCCTGCAACCTCCATTTATCGTACATTTTTCCTCCCCCCTAGGACTCATTTTCTCCTCCTCCAGGGCTTTACGGTACCAAATTCAACTCTCCCATTATGGTCACACATTCCTCCTTACAACAAGTGTTTTTTTTGTATTCCTATTTTTAGCGTCTATTGTAGTAGATCTTAGCAATATTCACCTTTCGTGACCCGACTTCAGTTGTTCCGCGCCCCATTCGTCTTACGTGCGGTGTTTTGTTTGGTGTTATTTCGTTAATGCAACTTGATTCAGTGCTTTGGACTATGAGCGTGGCCACTTGCCTTCCTGCCCTCTTCTTTGCCCCTTTCCTTCGCTTTACCCCCGGCTTTCATTGCCATTGGCTTCATTTGGTTTACAACTATCGTTTCATAAACTTCTCTTACCGTACCTTTGTGCTTTGGTTTGTGGTCACTAATCGTTTAATAATCGCATAACTTAGGCCGCTAGATGGTAACGAATTTAGTAAAAAGAGCGTTTTAGGGGCCGCCCTAAGCACAGTACTAACCCTGGCAACACACTGGACTTTTTTTTGTTTTATTTTGGTTGTCCTTTCTTACTTTCATTTATTCATTTCGTAATGTTTGTATTTTTTTGGATTTTGAAGAGTTGCTTTTCTCTTCCTCTATTTTTCTTCTCTTTTTTTCCGAGTCTCCTGTCGTGGTCTGTTTTTTTTCTTCACATCAGTTGCTTCTCCAGCAGAAGAACAAAACGGCGGAGGTGGACGGAGCGAAGAAAGAGCCAACAAAATTAACGTGTAATTAAAAATAACAAATCTGTTTTTATTAAATCCATGTATATAAATAAAATGATATGAATTGACCCCAACATATTTGCAATTAGCACAATTTACAGATTAACAAAAAGAAAGGAAAAGACTGCTTAGGCCATATGCTGCTGAGTTTGAGTTACACCGGCTATTTGTGATTGCAGCCGGCGCTCTACGAAGTCACGGAAAGCGAACTGACGATAGACAGAAATAAAGTAAACCACACGCAGTTTCAAATGATCTGTCAATGATATTTTTTTCCCCAAAATGACGGAGTAGTTAAGTATATTTTTTTTGGTTTGTTTGTTCTCCGCCTGTTTGATCGCGCCGGCCGCCTCACCCACACCCATAGCCGTACAGCATTGCAAACAGTTGCAGTCTTATCAAAATTAAAATCCCGTCCAATACAAAAACATATAGATACACTGCGTTAATTTAAATAGTGCGTACTGCGTCGATCAAATCCATGACCCAGTTCAGCTGAGACTGAGGTTCGGGCCAAACCACATTTGCCTCAAGTGTATCTCTTCTTTTTTTGCCGTGACGGGTATGGCATTTTTTTAAGGTGTCCTCGCCACGTTAAGTAAGCATGTCCCTGCCTTTACCATTTAATACAAGTTTGTTTGTAGGCAGTGGTGTGTTTAGTGTGGTGTACACTCCGCACTATGGACAATGTCACTTGGCTTACTGCCGAATGAGAGAGGTTTGCGGCTGCCGCGAGAATGCCCGATTTGCCTTTCAGTTTCGGCATTGAATTAGCTAATTTTGGCTTCTGGTTTAGCAAACTTTTATTTTTTTCATTGTTTGCAACTTCTGAAACGTTCAAAGATAGCCTATAGGCTACCCCGGTCTTGTGTTTATGCGTGTACTCGTGTTGTCCCCTTCTAGAGATAGTAAGGAATCCTATCTTACATTCATTTCCTAGAGTATGTTACCCTATACCCCCTCCCCCTACCAAAACTATACAGTATTGCGCTAACAGTACCAGTTGAAATCCATGGTTCTCTGCCCCGGCCCACCAGACACCTCCTTAGTATTCAGCATATCCCCCTCCGCGGTACCAATATCAGCTACAAAGCAAACAAAAACTGCTAATTACAAAAATTTGTGATACTTCATTTAATCCAAAATGTGTACAATTAAATTTAAAGGGACCTTTTGAAAACCTTAGAGCTTTTCAGCCCAAGAATACACAACTCCAAGTTAGCAAAGAAAGCCCAGAAATTCTGACTGATATGACACCAACAATGTTAACCATTTGTACATTCTATAACACGCATATTTTAGATTCACAATACATTTAAAAGCCTCTGGTGTGTAAAAAAATAGTAAATACCATTATGTTCTCCTGTTTTTTACAGTAATAAAAGTTATAGGAGCATTAAATAGTTTATAAAAAAACTTAATTCATATTCTCATTATATTAGCATTAGCCGCGCTTATGCTAACTATTAACTACTCTAATAACAGCGTTCATACCTCTACCCATCAAGACTAACTGGAGAAAGAGTAAAACTATCCACAATTAAAATATTGAATAATTAGCGTGTTCCCCCCAGAAAAGTGCCCACCTCTATTGTGAGCCGGCATATATATGCAAAATCATCTGCCAGCAAGAGGCGATGAGTAGACGCGCGAGAGGATCAGTTTCCCCGGTAAAGCTGCTACACAAAGCAAGAGCTCACTCACAAATGTGCTCAGGCATTACAGGCCAAAGATGAAATGAAAAATCACATCCATAATTTTCTTAAGACAGTGTTTCCTTCAGAATATACATCATGATATAAAAACACCAGCCCACAGCGGTTCGACTTTGACATGTGCCTCAGCTGCCTCAAGGTTTAATTCAACCGAAGTCAAAGCCTTTTGGAAAATCTCTTTGTGGCGGTCAATTTTGATATTGTGGCGGGCGCCTCAAATAAATCAATATATGGGAAACACAAATATTACAAATTAAAATGAAACTTACCTGCTTGAACTCTTTCATTTGATCCGGGTGTATCTGTCTTTAAAGTGTTTTGTTAGTTTGGTGTGTTTCCTCATTTTGATGTCGTCACGTCTCAGTGCTTTTATGAAGAGAACACATCTGCGCACCCTTCGGATAGCGCATCAAGAACCGCAAGGCCGCTTGCGCGGCTGTATACTCGGCTACAGCCGGGTACATTAAAAAACTGGTACCGTCACATTTAATTTTGTTAGTACCCTGACTTGCCGTACAGACAGCTACCGGCGTCTTTTGACAACACTTGGTTGTACATTATAAGTCCTTTGCCATTTATTACGGCTTGTGTTATTTATGAATGAATAATAGCCGCGTTTGATGCCTTATCTGTGTTTAAACTAAACTACAACGTAGACATACATCACCGGTATTAATATGATTTTATAATTTCAGATATATGCAACCACAACAATATACCCTACACTGGCATGTAGAATGAGCCAGCCGCCAATAAACTACATTTTGGCATTTTGTAATACTTATGTGGCTATTTTGGTGAAAGTAACTCAAAAGTAGTGTAACACATTACAATTCAGAGACAGTAATATTTTAATGTAACTAATTACTTTCAAAAGACAGTAACTAGTAAAATATAAATGTATTACATTTTGGAAGTAACTTTAAAATTTGCCCCACACAATAGCCGTATATGCCTGCCAGCAGCAGTTTTCCTTACATGCTTACAGCCAGCATGTTGAGGGGTATTGGCAGCTAGCAAAGCTCTCAATACTGCTCTAGCCCCAGCGAGTAGCCAGCATAGCAGAATCTTTTTGTACGCCGTGGCCGTGAAGTGCAAAGCAAATCACAATTCTGAAAACAAATTAACAAATTACAAACGCAAATGCAAGGTTAAAAAACAAAATAACAATTCAGAAAACACGACAACAATTCAGAAAAAATTAGTAACAAGCTCAGCAAAGAAAACACGAATGACAAATTCGAAAACAAAATAACAAGTCAGCAAGCACAACGACAAATCCGAAAACAAAATAACAAATCAAAAAACACAACGACAAATCAGACAAACCGCGAAGAGGTAGGTATAGGTTGCAGACAGGACGCCCATATGCTTACGTTTAGAGATTACTCACCGCCTGCAGGAACGGACAGTCGTAGTCAATCACGTATACAGGAAACGCTAAACCAGCCACGAAGAACAGCAGAGTAGTCCAGCGCTAGAAAGTTAGGAGAGGTATTTAAAGAATAGCTCAGTTTAAATGTATTGATTATCTGAAATTGCTTTACTATGCGAATAAAAATACGGGGACGTGCTCTATTTACATTTAGTTAAAAGACCAGCTGCTAAACATCAGCTATCGCCGGTGCTGCCGACAGATGCGATAATGTGGGCGGTCGTGTGCATTGGTTTTATGACGCGATCACAACCTGGGTGCGAACTACCTTTTACGACAAACGTGTTTTTTCCCTACCTTTTCAAATCTCGTATTAGCAATAAATTATATTTACACTAAGTGAAAAATAGCAGTATTTTTTAGCAATATACTATTTACACTAAGTGCAAATACCTATTTACACTATTAAAATAGCACGGATTTCTACTATCAAGTATATACTACTTGTTGCAAATAGTGGCAATTATTTGCACTTTTAGTATTGTAGTACATTATAAAACAGTTTGCAATAATAACGTATTGAGTGTAAAATATAATTTTAACTTTTAATATTAAATGGATAGCACCACCTTATTGCGGCTACAATAAAGGCCTCCTACCCCTACCCTAACACCCTAACCCAATACTTTATTTTAACTTTCTGATTATTTCCGTCATTTTTATTGAAAAATAAAGCTTTACGATGGTTGTTGTGATAGCGCGCTTTGAAAAAGGGAGGAAAAAAGTTGGCAAAACGGCCGCGGATCGAACCGGCGTCGACGCTTTTCAAAAGGCCATGCGGCACGCACTTATCCATCTGCAACACTGGAGCTGATGTTTTTCAGCCACTTTTAACTAAATGTAAATATACACTCCGAATTTTTTATTCCATAGTAAGGGCAATACATAAAATACATTTAAACTGAGCTACTTTAATACCATCTCCGAACTTTCTACCACGCGACTTACTTCGGCTAGGTTCTTCCCTGTCACAAGCTTCTTGCATTGACGATGTCTCGTCCAGCGCAGCGGCAGTGATAGTAATCCAAAACCAAGCGCGCATTGCTCTCAAACTATAACTACCTTTTCCGGTTTGTCTGATTTGTCTTTGTGTTTTCTGACTTGTTAATTTGTTTGTCTGATTTGTCTTTGTGTTTTCTGACTTGTTAATTTGTTTGTCTGATTTGTCTTTGTGTTTTCTGAATTGTTTTTTTGTTTTTTAGACTTGCATTTGCGTTTTTAATTTGTTATTTTGTTTTCAGAATTGTGATCTGTTTAGCACTTCTCGGCCACCGTAATTTTGCCAAGACCAAACACAAATTCCTCATGAAATCAAAACACACTATTTATCCTATTTACTTTGTTAGCACACATTGTTAGTCTTGAGCTGAACAGTTAATCCATGCCATTTAATCCATTGCAGAAAAAAAAACTGTCTTGGTAATTTTTAATCAAAATCTGAACATTTACTTCCGCTCTGGAATGGTATCCCATTTCTTTGATGGTTTTGGACTTTTGATACAAGAAATTATTCTCCATTATTACATCAAACTCAATAAATAATAATAATAATAATGAATATTTTTTTGACCAGAAATGGACCAGACAGCAATCAGAACTCCAGCAACACATTTCCAGACTTCTCAAATCCAGATGAACAAAATAGATTAATCTGGCTACAGTCTCTATTTAAAGGGGTCATATGAAGTTGCTAAAAAAGAACATTATTTTGTATATTTGATGTAATGATAGTCTGTTGCAGTTAAAGGGCTAGGTTAGAAAAACATGTATTTTCCACATACTGTACATTCATTGTTTCTACTTTATAGCCCCGCCTTTTCTGAAACGCTGTCCGATTGCATTTTCTTACAAAGCCTCATCGGTCGAAAAGCCGGACAGGTGTGCTAGCTGCTGGCCAGCCTATCCATTGCCGGTTAGTGATTGCGCCGAATACCTCAGGCGACTGTGACGGAAATGTCACGCCCCCGTTATATTCCGCATACTATGATACCTATGATGACTTTGTCTCGTATGCTCCGGCCGGAGCGACGAGACAAAAATATTAAAACCCATTTTAAACGAGGCATTGTTGCATCCAGTGGGGACATAATTAGGATTATAATGACTTATACTGTCTTTTTATGCCTTGCCCCACTCGAACTGACGACAGGCTAAACATAAAACTGTACGCCCCACCACTGCTTAAAAATCGTGTTTGAATCATCAGTGGCATATTCTTTAAATATGAAAACGTACTTACAGTGTGTGAGTCAGAACAGTCGGCATTTTAGTCTACTCTACCAGGATCAAGAAACAGTCCTCCATAAAATGTGCTGCACACATCTGAATATTTGCGTTGAACTGTTCTGGAACAGTGTTGTAAATAACAACTTAACCACTGATTTCTAGTCAAGGATCAGACTATAGGCCCACTGATCAAAGCGCGAATATCGTCCTCTTTTGCAGCAAGCGCCAAACAAGTAGCGTCTTGTACTGTTCGCTTTACACAGCGAAAACACACAGATGTTTCCCCGAACGCTCCGCGGCAGCAACAGTACTACAGTGAGAATAAAAGTTGCGCCTTTTTTCTTTGCGTGAACATTTTGGGCGGCATTATGCAAATATTTTCATATAGTGAGGTAGATATGTGGGGGTGTTTTAGAACGAGTCGTTTTAGGTAGGCGTTGTTGACTCTGAACTTTTATAAAGAATATTCTTTGGATTTGAGACTTTAGTCTTCACAACTTTACAGATCTTCTTTATAGCCCCAAGGGCTTGTAACACTCCAAAGAGAAAGGGAAATTTTAAATCGCATCATATGACCCCTTTAAGCTACAATATGATTGTAGTACGCTGAAGTTCTCTCTGAACGTGCTTTGAATCCACACTGCGTAGTTGGACAGCACGAATGCACTCTTATTGATCTCGTATTTCACTGTGCACAATCCCCAGTGTCGCTTCCCTGTGATGAGGGACAGACTGCAATTAAATTAATGATGAGCCGACTTGACATTTGTTTCCATTTAGGATAATGCCCAAGGACAAGATTAGCCTGCCGTGCGCTTGCCTGGTAGCAAAACAATGCGTGTTCCATTGACCAGAGGCGGAAAGGTCAACAGAGGACGTCGTGGCCATCCCATTATTGAATATGTGTCTGCATTTACCCATCCAAACTACTATAAGTAGTGAACATACACCCAGAGTAGTGGACAGCCAATGCTGTGGCACCTGGAGAGCAGTTGGGGGTTTGGTGCCCTGCCGGTCAAGCGTTCTCACTCAAGTTGTGCGTACTTGAGGATGGATTGGAGAGTGTGAGGCCGGAGAGAGACTGCACTGCCGATAATGTCTTTCCCCCCACAACAATTCCTACCAGACCTGAGACTCAAACCCACAACCTTTGGGTTACAAGTCCAACTCGCTATCCATTAGGCCATGACTTCCCAAGTCAATGGTACATGGTGAACAGTCCACTAGGTAGTATCCATGTCAGTGCTCACAATATTTGCCAATCTGCTTTAATTGTTGAAGACCACCTCAACCATTTATGTGTCATCTACTTGTAACAGGGGGACTGAGAAAGACTTTCTTAAAATGTTTAATAGCTACAATTAAACAATCAAAATTAAATTAAGAGAGCAATTACACAAGACAGCTGTTAGTCCACAATCAAAATGGCAAAAGACAGACTAATTTTAGCACAAATCATCCCAAACATAAGAACATGAATGCAGAGGTGCACATCCATCCATCTTAAGCCCAAGACTCACTGCACGACTTCAATCATATAAGATCATTGCATGTCACACTGTGCCGACATAGCTCTTAATAAACTGCGCCTCGAATGTAGTGATGATGAACCTATTGACTCGTAACGCTATAAGACGAATCGTTACTATACGAGAATTAAACTATCAGCATGAGTTCACGGATGTTAGTGGTAAACAAAAAGAGCATGATAAATCACACATTAGAAGTTGTAGTTTTTATGTGTGATGAAAAAAGTGGAAGCTTGGCAAAACCAAAAGAGGAAGGGATAAGAGCTTGAGGCAAGCAGCTTTATGTTTTAGCGCCGTGTCGCGTTGATTTCATTCGCATTTTTATTGGTTGGTCAGTTGCATTAACATAAGAAGATGTACGTAGCAGCCAAAAACATGTGACACGATGATCATGCTGTCCCATTGAGGGCTATCTTTGCCTGTAGTCTCAAGACAGTGACAACCGGAAGGTCTTTGAACCTCTCTCTCAAGCCTACGACATTAGGACGCACGATTAGGGGCCCCTACGATCACAGAAATGTCCAAGATGTTCACGATGCCCAATACTTCGTTCTAGGACAGCGGGAAATTGATGCGTTGTGTTTCTGGACGGCTTTATATAGCAAAACTCCACACAGAAAGGCTCAGCCAAGATAAATACGGGAGCCTTCCTGCATGTGCAGCACGATAGACATGTGCGGTATTCGGTAATGCTGTATATCACGGTAATGAATATGCACGATGTTGTTATCGTGGGCACTTCAAAATACTGAGAATAATTATTTATTACAAATTATTTCGATTTTTTGAATGCATTAAGAATATGTTCCCCATCAACTAGTCGCAATGCACAACACCACTGTATGCTGCGTCAAAGTTGTAAACAAGCGCGCGCACAAGCGAGAAGCCGACCATGGCGCGAGCCGCGTGACGAACGCCTCTGCGTATAAAGCGCACATTCTCTCTTGACAGCAGACTGGTGCTCCTGAACAGAAGAAATGCCCCAGCCATTAGGAAACCCTGTACAACAAAACAGCTACGCCGACTTCTCTCTTCTGCCAACATGTTTAAATGTCTTAAAGAGCTGTTCAGATTTTTGCTTTCGCTATTTTGTTTTCGAATCTATGTGTTCATACAGTGCCAAATACTTAGGCTATTTTATTCAACTTATTTTCAATTTTAATCTGGACTACAACATGGCCTAGATGTTGTTTGAAAGTGTTTTGATTCTTTAATGTTCGGTCACACTTTACATTAGGGCTAGTTAATTCATTAGTTAACATACTGCCAATGAAAAATTCTTCTAAACATTAATCTTAGGTAATTCCAATATTTAATAACACATTGTTAAAAATAAAAGTTGCAACTGTGTTATTTAATGAACCCGAGCCAACATGAACTAAGAGTTGTATTTTTAAACAAAGATTAATAACTTCAGTAGCAAATGTAGCTATTGCCTTCCCCCCCCCCAGTGTGAATGTTAATGCATTAACTAAGGTTAACTAATGGAATCTTAATGTAAAACTTTACCTATTGGTCTTTATAATTCTTTTACACTTTAATCTGTGAAAATATTGTTAACTTTATACAGTTTTGTGTATTGCTTTATTGTATTTAAACGTTCAGTTATTTTTGCTATAAGAAAAAAGTTATTAAAATATGTTATTAGAGGTTCGACATTTCCGCTATGTGGGATTTTGCTCTGATAACCGATAGCTAGGTTGGACCAACATGCCCGGTGGGGATAGAGTAATTCACGATTGTTTTAAAATTGAAACGAACAAAAACTAAAATAGTGCCTTCTAACAAACACCATACTGAACCGATACTAGTGAGTAGTAGTAAAATAAGAATGTAATATAAATAGTTGAAATTTACCCACACTCTAACCAAGGCCCAATACTTAGCACAGTTAGCTACAAGAATAGGACTCTTCTTTTAAAGTGCTCACCATTAATTCAACTGTGGGGCATGCTCACCGTGCCATCATCATTTAATATCTACACAAAGGCCTTTATATGCCATTAAAATTATAGCACTTACAATATGTATATTGTATGTATACTCTCACACTTAAACTGCTTCTATTTTTGAACACTTGATTATCTAATCAAAATAAAAGCACAGCGCTGAGTATAGGAGAACTCACCAGTATCACACACACGCCAGCACTGCGTCGCGATTACAAATCTTTTTTTTTTTTTTTTTTTTTCTATTTTTGTTTTTTTTTTCCCTTGAGCAGCGTCTAAGAACGTTTATTGAATCACCAAACAGGACACAGTTTACTTCTTCATAGAATGAAACAATTTGGCCTTTATAGATGAGTTTGAAGTTCGGGACATTGAAAAAACGGATGCAAATGGATTAAAGAAAGGCCAACATATATTATGCTTATAAATGAAGCCCACAGACTTTATTGAGAGCCACAGAGCAAAGACAAACGTTTCTGCTGAAATGAAAATGCACAATACCAATTCATTATGCTACATTAACAAGATCTTGCGACCAATATAATGTATTTAAAGGCAAACTATGTCGAATGGCCCGCTCTCATGGCGCAGCAGCGATTTTCTGTCGGCTGGAGATTTAAATCTGCGCTCTGGAAGTTCCCGCTTATTACAAGCGTGCAAGTATCACAGCTGATCTAAATTATTAGATAGCATGTGCTGTCCCAATGATTTACCCAAACACCAAGAGTGTGTCTCGCCCCACTGCTATAATTAATGACAGCAGACCCTTCTCAGCCGCTCCAGCAATGGACGCACCCGTGTGAAAAATTGCAATGGATTCTTTGACGGCAAGAACCGATAGTTCCAGGCCAATTCAAATATCCCCGGTTGCTGATTATTATGTTGAGAACAAAACCAATACATCGGTCGACCTCTACTTGTTATACTCTATTATGACAACACTTTTTTGCAACTAAATTTCAATATCGTGATAACACCATATACCGTGATTAAAAGCATTAGCAATTAATCGCATCATGACAATTTGATACCGGCATATCCCTAGAGACGACACTGAGCCACCGTGGCGCCTCATGGCAGCACATTCATAAAAAAATCATAACTGTAACACTGTAGGCAAAAAACGCCATTCTTTCATTATAGAGAGAAGAATATGACATCTGCAGAATATAAATAATCATTCTTACATTTCACTCATTACTGTTTATTTGAAACGCAATGCAGAGACGAGAGGTTCAGGCCACCTGCGGACACATATGAGGAACATAAAGGCATTTCCATTTACTTTTTCTGGTGACAGGCTACATTCACCACATGAGGTGCATAGGAACCTCTCTCCATTTTCTGGGCGATTAAATCTCATCGAAGTGGCCGGGCGACTTCCCGCATGCTAACATGCACAGAGCAGCCAGTAGATGAGTAAAGGACAATGACAGACAGGCCAGGAAGAGGGCAGCAGAAACGGTGAGCTGTGCTGTTAGAGAAAGTCTCATGGCTTGTCTCACTGAACTCTTACCCTCTGGCTGAACCCACCGCAGGGTCAAACAGGAAACTCTCACACTCATTCCAGACTATTCACTCAATGGGGGGAAACAAACTGAAAACAGCACTGCTGATGCACACAGTCAACCCAGAGACAGGTCTGACCGGTCGACTGCCACGGAAAAAGAGAGAGAGAGAGTGGGAATGAGAACAACAATTCTGAAGGAATGTGCACAGGATCCTACCAATCCTGAAGGGATTTCCAATCGACAGCACCCTCCAATCTGGCGCAATTTACAGACCTAATACAGAACCAAAACTTGCAAAAATTCGTTATCCTGAAGGATTCTGCCAGCTCTACAATTTACCCGTAGGATAAAAGCTCTGCCCAGCGAGATCACAAGCGGATTTTAAGAAACTGAAATCTACGCACTAGCTTAACGCAAGTTAGCCCTTAATACGTACCTTATATCACTTATTTTACGGTGTCCTTTTTACACATTCATCGTCACTTATATCATAAAACAATGAATTATTACATGCAAGTAACCCTAATCCAAACCCTCATCCTAACCCTAATCATATAGTAAGTACATGTAGTTAATTAATATTACTCAGTACTTAAATGTATAACTACACTGTAACAAGGACATCTATTATATTTATATTTTATCTTTTAATACTTTTAATCTTTTTAAAAATAGTACTATAGTACTATTACTAATCTATTACTATTGTACTAGTATACTACTACTAGTATTGTACTAGTAAAATAACACTATTATTTTAAGATTTATTAACTACCAATAAGAAGTGAAATGTCCAGATTAATAGATAAGTGTTATTTTTATTCTTATGCTTTTATTAAGTAATTTATTATTTTCAATTAGCATGTATCAAGAAATTAGGCAGGGCTCAGGGTAAAAATGCCACTAAAAGCAACATAGTAACATGTTTAAAAAAACAAATAAAATAAAATTACAGTTTGCCAAACTTTCATTCCACATTAATCTGGTGACAATGCATTAAAAATAGGAGATGAACAATTAGCACCAAAAGTGTAAATAAGTCTAGGAACAATCACAGTGTTTGTTAGTACATCTTTGTGTGTGTCTTCTGAAATGTGGCTCCGTAATTATGCCTCGTTTATTCTGTATGCCAAACAGCAGTAAAATTGATCAAAATTTGGGACCAAAATTTATTTAGACACTTTCACCTGACCATGTTTTGCTTAAATGTTTTTTCTTTAATTGCTAATGCAACCTTTTTTTTTTTTAACGGGGAGTCGGAGAGAGTCGGACTCATAACCCAAAGATTGCTGGTTCAAGTCTCGTACCGGCAGGGATTGTAGGTGGGGGGAGTGAATGTACAGCGCTCTCTCCCACCTTCAATACCACGACTGAGGGGCCCTTGAACAAGGCACCAAACCCCCAACTGCTCCCCGGGTGCCGCAGCATAAATGGCTGCCCACTGCTCCGGGTGTGTGTGTTCACTGGTGTGTGTGTGCACTTTGGATGGGATAACTAATTCTGAGTATGGGTCACCATACTTGGCCACATTTCACTTTCACTTATATATATACAGTATATACAAACACACACTGCAAGTGCTGTTTGCATGCATGTCCTCTTTAAGCTAGACTCTTTGATGTACCGAGTTATGTCTGTAGCATAAATGGTGAGTTATATACCCAAGTTTTATTAGTTTAAAGGGGTTTGGATTTGTTCAAATCACTAATCCTCAGTATGATCGATCGTAACAGCAAGGCCCTCCCATCATCTATATATTACATGCAGCTTCATCCCATTTCAAAGTTGTTTTAGAGCTTTTTTTATTCCCGCCGCACAGGCGTCACATCACAGACGCACAAAATTAGCTTGCCGTTCACACTGTGCCAATGGCCTTTCAAGTCTGCCTGTGAAGCGCTAAAGAGAGAGAAAGACAGAGAGCGAGCGAGCAGTGGTCGTAATTAGCACATATCACACTAGCGTAATAGAGGGAGGTGTATAAATATCTTGCTCTAATCTCTCCAAATGCCTCTTATGATGTTTTCACATGCTGAGGCTAAAGGGTTCAAACATAGCTAGCAGCTCTGATGACAGACTAGTGTTCTGGGAATACTGTCGTTTGGAGCCCAGCACAAATTTGTTGTGTTGAACTGCTTAAATTATATAGGATAGGTTTCCCAAATCTGGTTGACTTGAACACAGAGAAGGATTTGGACTAGGTTACAACAAATAAACTGACAGCTGTGAAGTCCACATCTCAAAACTCACTATAGGAAAGATCCCAGGACTGTCTTAGACAGCATTTTTTTATTTTTATTTTGTCGTTTGCAATATGTTATTAATTTATGTATTTTGCAATTTTCTATGTTATTACACAATACAGTAAAACTGGCTGACAAGTGGTGTTTATAGTGATTATGATGATATTTGCCAATTTTGAAAATAACCACAAACATTGTTAGCAAATATATAGATTCAAAACAATTGTGTTGCTTTGGTGAAACTTTTTTTATTATTATTAGAATAGTACTGTATATAGGAAGATGTATTTGTTTTATTCGTTTTTTTTTCTTTTCTAGTTGCACATGTACAGGTTGTGACAAAACACATGCTGCTATCACAACAATATGCACATAATGGAAAAAACTACGTATTGCAGAAAACTCCCCAGAATTGTCCAATTCTCAGAGGGTGAAAAAAATCCAACACATTCTTTATTAAATGAAAAAAAGTGGAAAGACATACTGTTCTTGCTTCTTGTGAAGCAAGATGCAGTTACAGATACTGTATGCTAAATATACTGCAACATCGAAATGCAATTACAGGGTTTAAATAAATCGCAATAATAACTAGCAACAAAATATAGTTTTAATATTGAATCTGCAAATCCCCTAGTGAATAATGCACAAATAGATCATGCAGTTGTTTTGAACTATTTATATACAGTATGTCATGTAAATTAAATTTTTTTTCAATTTCTGTACATATCAAATTGTAAATTATCAACCACTGAAAACTGTCCTACTTTTAGTCACTGAGCATCATGTAGATAGAGAACATTATTATATTCTATTTCTGATATCTGCAACATATGATCAGAGGGCAGCTGTTTTTAGCAAACTCACATTTTCCATGTTCGTAATGAATACGGTAAAGGTTTCCATTATCCAAAATTAATTGAAATAACTTAGCTGACCCTGTTGAAATAAGATTAAGAATTAAATGGAATTTAAAATATGAGATATTACCATGAAAAATATAAAATGACAAAAGAAGGGGGGGCTCATCCTCTTTATCTTTGCACCAATTCATTCTCGTTCTCAATTCACTGCACCACAGATGAACACAAGCTGTTTTATCAGAGCAATTTACCAATACACACTAATGATGATCATTTTCTAATTCACTGAGATGCGAATAAACACATTTGGGTTGTGTGATTACTAAAGAATCGGTTGGACTATAGAAAATAATTTAATTACTCGTAGCTGCTGAACCAAATACATAAGACATAATGATGTGTGAAAATGCTGGCAGTTTCCATCGCATGATACCATTTGTGTTTTATTTAACTGCAGCTGCATTTTAACCTTAGTCAAGATCAAGCAGGTCTGGGGAAAGTTCAAGATAGAGCTCGAGAAGACTATATAATGCGAGTCATCCAGTAAATCAAGTGTTATTCAGTCACACCAAGTGAATGGATTGTGGTAATCGCCCCGGTACAGCGTGAACACAGGCATCTCAGGGAGCTTGAAGTGGGCTGTTGACACCGTACAATAAGGGCCACTTTGCTTTGATTTGTGTCCACTGAGCAAATATAGCCGGGGAAATGACAGTGAGTGTGCACTCAGTGCTATCTTCATGAGGGTCATTAGGATGTAAAAATAAATAATGCTTTTGACGGTAAAGGACCAAACAGACATTTGGATGACTTGCGTGGAGGATGTGCTTTCACAATAAATTAGCGCTCAAGTAAGCTCAGATTAAAAAAATAAATAAAAATAATAATGAAGTTTTAATAGTCGGTTTCAGGGGTCTTTTCTGTGTATATCTGTGTGCAGGTTGGGCCCGGTGGGTGTCAAAGTCATGAATGTTTACAGAGCACATTCTTAAAGCTGCTGCACCGACCATAAATCCCAGAGGGGAACAGGCTCCACACAGTGCAGAGATGTAGTGTTCGGCTGCATCTAAAAAGCTGTGGACGTGTTTTTGGACATCATGGACATCTTCAAAGTATATATATATATATTATATATATCTATAAGTATTATATATATATATATATATATATATATATAATTATATATACACACACATAAAGCAACTCGGACTTGTTAAAGAACCCAAACTTGGAGAAAGTGAGAAGCTTTATGGCATTTGTTGAATTTAATATCATTCTGCTATAAATAATACCTAATATTTAATTCTTCATTAGCCCTATACTGATCAGACATGAACTAATCACTAAAATGTTTGGTAACACTTCACTAAACAGCGTCCATGCTAAAAACTGTATGGTAACCCCCGTTTTTAAGGTGTCCTTGTCACACATGTTACGTGTACTTACTATTATAGTAACAATAAATTATGCATAATTACATGCAAGTAACCCTAATCCTAATCATATAGTAAGTATATGTAGTTAATTAATATTACTCAGTACTTAAATGTATAATTACACTGTAACAAGGACACCTTAAAATAAAGTGTAGCCGTAATTACTATAGTAAAAACAATAACATGTAATTACAAGCAATTACAACTCCACCTACAGTAATGTAAACGCATGACCTCAAAAAGTACTGTAGCAGTGTAATTGTATAACTGAAACATAATTTGTCAGGTGTGTGTTTGTGTAGAGCAAACCCTGACAAAAAGTATTACCATGGTATATTGATGGCAATATCATGGTAGATACTGATACTGCATTTACTGAATGATTAGCCTACCATACTTTAAAGAATTCCATATGACATATCTAAAACATAGTACTACTATGGTACAGTGTCTGTATCAGATACCGTGGTACCCTAGCATGATACCATTGAACTACACTGGCACACACTTTTTGGAACTGTTATTTAATATGAATCCTTCATTAAAATTAATAACTGCAGCAAATGGGAAATAAAGTCTGATTTCTCATAAATGAGGCGTTATGCCCATGCGTCACTGTAATAAGGGAATAAAAGTATAGACCTACAGTGTTTGGTGCGTCGGTGTTGCCAGCTGAAGCACGCTTTGAGCGCTTTCTCCTGTAACATACACGACGAGGAACTGGACGAGTAAAACTCCAGCATGTGTCCCGATAACACATCCATACAGTCAAACATCATGCACTTTATTTCACTGAAGAATAAAAGAATAAAATATCAGTCGGGTTGTCCTTCATTTGTTCACAGAAACTCCATCAACTCTTGGCACGCGCAGATCTCTCTCCGTTTCCACACAGTCTCCAGACATCATGCGATCCATCCCGATCCTCACTGGCGATTTCCAGAGTAAAAACGATCACTAAACGGATATAAATACGGTTCCGCTCGGTGCTGTGTCCCGTTCCGGTTAGCGACAGCGCTTCTCTATAATGAGGGATGATTTTGTAAATATATCGCGTTTAAACGCGCAATGACGGATTTCGTCTCCTGCCTGCGTGCAGCTCATTTCCTACTAGTTCATTCCTACACAATGAAAGATTGAGTTGCCTAATATATGCGAGTGAACTTTCTGTGAACCCTTCTGAGGCAGCTAACCTTCAAATGACCCACACCAGTGTGACATCACCAGCATTCACACACGCGCGCGCGCACACACACACACACACAGGACGCAGGAGAGCCTGAGAGCAGAAACACAGCTCTACACAGCTTTTCCTTCGAAAGAATATTCCCTACACATTAATATTTTCCTGAGTTACAACTTCCCTGCAGTTGGGCTAAGAGAGCAGTACATAAAATGGGTTAAAAAAAGTAGTAACTTACACTTTAGCTTACATAAAATGACTTATTACAGAAATATTAATTAAAAGTAGATACAAAAAAAAAGCAAGCCTACTTATTATGGAAATACAGTATTAGCCTGAATGTAATGCATCCTGACATTTGATTGCATGTTAATTACAATTACGTGAAATTGTATTATAGTTTGTTTATATTTTTATTTAATATAAATGTGCAATAACCTTATATTTGTTACCACCCTACATCTTATTCTGTTCAATTCCTATTTTATTCTATCTATAGCAAACATGTAGATACAATTTATTTTTCAATTTTTGTTTATTTATATTTATACATGTGTATTTTATTCTCATCTTATTTTTTATTATCTGTGTGTTGTTGTCTCTGTGTACTGGAAGATTGTGACACAAATTCCTTATGTGCAAACATACTTGGCAATAAAGCGCTTTCTTACTTCTGAAAATATTATTTATATATTAATATTAATATTGCATTTTGACTCGCTTTTTAGGACCTGAATCCATCTTTATACGTAACTTCATAAGTACTGCTATTTTCTTTGAAATACAGTATATAGTGTAATGTCAAATGCACTGATAGATATTTATAGTAAACTAAAATATGTTAATGTTATTTTTTGAGAGTACACTTAAGTGGCCTTAAGAGAACACTTAAGAGAACAGACCAATAGAAAGAGAAAGGTGAAAGAGCAAAGAAAAGAAAAAGAGTAAATTAAAATGAAGAGCAGAGTAGAGCAAAGAAGAGTACAATGGAACAAAAATCAATCAGGTATACAGTAGAGTAAAACGGAGAAAGAGAAGATATTAAAGAAGAGTAGAACAGATGTAAAGAAAGAAAGAAAAAGTACACTAGCCAACAAAGGCGAAATTTTTGAATGAGCATTTTTTATACATCAACATTTCATTGATTTGATATTTGTTTTGACAAGGCATTTTCTCAGATTCCAGGCGTAGTTGAGCTGAACTTTTGTCACAGGACAGATCAATCTAAAGAAATCCTGATTATGGTCACTCAATGTAAAAATGAGCCTTGCATTCGCTTGATGAAAAAAAAATTGTAAGGAGCACACAAATTATTTATTATTATTATTATTTGGCACTAGTTTTTAACTATAAGATATAATAAAAATGGACATATAAAATCATCTTTATAGTCACTTTTAGCTTGCTCACTGAGGTTAGTAAGGCTCTGTTCTCTGTACAGCTGCTTTTATATATTATGAATACAATTAGAGTAAGTTGCATGGCAATTGCTGCACATTTCTGCAAAATGATATTATGCTGCTTCTTGCACTTTCGGGATACTTTTTTTCGGGAAGTGAATTGTCCAGTGAGTCGCACTAAAAACGCATTCAGTTTTATCCGAAACAGATAAATGTGATTCTAGCAAAAATTTATTAAGCTGCTTTGCATAATGCGGTATAATTCTTGTGAGTGGTGCTTTCTCTACACAATCCCTATCAAATCTAAAACCTTATCCTGTTAGAGCCTCACCCTTTTTTCTTTACCATTTTCCCTTAGTTGTTTTTCAACGTGTTTCGACACCTGCAGGTCTCTGAGATGGAGCTATTTGAAGCCAAACGGCACACTAAAAGCGATAGGATTGTCACGCTCCTGGCAATGCAAGCCTCAGATTTATTATAAATTCATGCAAATTAATTAATTTGCAAATTAAGACGCATTAAGAGACAACGGAAGTCAATTTTATGGTCCTGCCAATGAAGTCTGCCACTGGAACATGTAGCGAGACCCTAATTATGCAACTAACAACAGTGCGCGAGCATAATTAGGATCTTTTTTCTGGTGTGTGTGTGCGCGCGCATGTATACAAGTTTATATGAAAATATGAATGGAAGAGAGAAAAAGTGTTTGTTCACTAAAACAGCTCTTTGAATCTCAGGACGGCTGCCATATCATGGACTAGGTCACTACCAAGGGCGATTCAGATGTCATGTTTAATGACTAGTTGCTATCACACTGAGCAAAGAGATCACTCAGGGCATTTAGAGGGCAACACACACAACCTGCAATGTTTCCTAACTGGAATTTGCTGGAGCGGCTACATTTAATAATCATCATATCTGGAGTCTGAAGAAAGCCCTTCAGGTATGATGTCATAATCATGCCTGGTTGAATGTGGAGTTGGATAAGATGCCCATTAGTGTAAAACCCGAGAGCTCGTCATCGAAACATAACGAAGGAAGCCAGTTTAAATTATGTGATTCAGACGGCTTTTTGCTGCTGACTGTTTAATCAGTAAAATGCCATGTGTTAGCATTCCCATTTACAATTGCAGAATATGACTTGCATTCTGATATCTTTGTGCTTTTTTCATCATTTTAAATCACCTAAGCCATTAATGTCACATGACTAAACACTCTAGAGCTGCAGGACAATGACATGAAAATAAAAAGAATGTACACAAACCCTTCACTAGCAACTATTTTGAACCATGATGTCAAATTCATAATTTACAAAATAAAAAATATTTTAGAATTTTTTGAGGGTCTGTCAATGGAGTAAGATGCTGTTTGCCTGTAGTTACAGCATGTACCACAGGGACTAATTGGACCACGTTTGCATGGACGGCACTGTTTCTCCATTGGTTTTAGAAATGAGTGCAGCACCCACCGGTTTCCACATCCTGCGCATAGAAGTGCAGTCCATCTGTGATCTCGGTGACATAGACGGCTCTGTATTTCGCCACACGTTCCTTCTCCTCTGTGAGCTGAGCCACCTCTTCTTTTGGTTTCTCTTCATAATTGGCCCAGAGCTGTTGACAAAAAATAAAAAATAAAAAACATTTTCCAGTTTAAACCGGGATCTAAAAATGACCAATACATTACAGCTACATAGCATTTTGTTTATTAAGTAAGTGGGGTTAATTTTGATTTCATGTTCACTTAAACCTATTAACACCTCAGACCGAACAAAATCTGAGTGGTTTAATCTGCTAGCATCAGTGTGAACATTGCATTTGTTGATAATCCCTGCACATTCACATGATGGGTCGGTAACCTATTTACCCACCCGTGAGAAGGTCACAATGACCTCTGCACTTCACGGATGACAGGCGGTATTGGCTAGATTTGTTCAACACCGCCAGAGACAGAGGGCAGAGAATCATGAAGCAAGAACGAGCTCATTAAGACTTGCGGTTGCAAATCCCAAATTTGAGTGCGGATTTCAGCAACGTGCCAAAACTAAGGACGAGAAGTTCTACTTCATCAATGCTTTATGAAATGCCAAGAAAAGAGCCCCTACGTGCAAAGCGGTTTGTTTTGCTTACTAAGCGCTGAAGGTTGAGCCTATTACGAAATACAAACATGACAAATTAACAGGCTCTTACGCAACCGCCCCTTACTTCAGTTCGGAGGCTTTATTAGCAAATGATGTTCATCAGCTATTGAAGTTTTCCACGTTATTCCATTAATTTTTTCTCTCCCAGAGAGCAGGAGGCAGCTAATTACAAACCAGACTTTTATATGCGCTTCCTCACGGTGCTGGTTTTAGCTAATTATGTCCACCAGGACTGCAAGGCCGACATTTACAGGCCAATTTCACCACCAGACTGTGAATTAACATAGATGTATGTAAAAATACAGCTGGTGACATGCAGTAAAGCCTTGCAAACCCAGCCACCAAATGATAAACTACAGGGTCAAACTACCCAATTACATCTGATTATTTCCCCCAAGCGTGACAAAAACAAGGGAACATGGAGGAAAATTATTCCTTGGGGAAAACGCCAGGGTTAATGAAGATTTAAACACAGCAAGCCACTCAACAGCAAGGGCGCTAGTCTAACCCCACTACCCACAATGCCCTTGCACAGTAATACAAAGTTATAATCAAACCTGGAGGACCAATCGCAGTCACCCAGATTTGAGTGTCAACACTCGTTACAGTGCTGACTGTCACAATGTCATTTCTGGCACTGCTGGTCAGCGCAGACCCCGCGCTTCCTGCAGCCACGTGACCTCTGACACGCGGCGTCGAGGCAAGGGCACTTGAGACACGCGTGACCAGGCGGACATATGCAAAAGCCCACTCTCACGTATCCTCCACTGCAAAAGCACAAAAGAAGCCACAAACACACACAATGACTCAGAGACACACTGCACCCTGGGCAAATGACCTTCTGTGAGCAACCAACCATTCTTGTTTGTTCCACATGAGTGCAGGTATATGACTGCTGCTGGGCGGGATCATGAAGAGAAAGGATTTGTGATGTATTCTGTCATTGAGCTGCCTGTGGCCTAAATCCATAGCAATAAGCCACAAAAAACAAGTGTGACAGAGTGAGAGACGGGACGAGTGAAACGACAGCTTTGTTGCACGCTAACTGGAATCCTCAAAGGACAAAAAACACATTAGCAGATCTACAGAAGCAGAAATACGAGCCTCTGACATGGGCTAATGAGAAACTCTAAACACTGATCAGATAAATCCAGTTTGAAACTATGGTAAACTTATGATAAACACCTGTGATCACATATTCAAAATTAATACAGCAATTTAAATTGCAACTACAAAGACCCTATAGTTATGCTAATGAAACACTGTTCCACCTCGCCTTAAAACCACTATAAACCAATCTTTCCTTAACTACAGTTGCAGTTCACAATTTTCTGAGGTATAATTTGGCTCTTGTCTAATTTCTAAAGGAAGTTTTAGAGTTTAAACACAATTATAATGGAAATTTTACAAAAATATGTTAAAATATTGTAGCTTGGACACTTATAATAGTGTCATGGTACCCATAGAGGATACAGATGATACATTTATACTGATTCAAGTCAACAGTGACCATTGTAGAAACGTTACACTAATGTTATCAATTGTACAATTCAAATCAATTCATATAAATTCAAATTAGGCTCTCTTGTCCACTGGCTGACACTACTGAGCACTTTCATTTTATAAAAGAAAAGTTAATTCATCCCAGCCCACATAGAAATAATAGCAAATAAATTTTGCCCACTTTATGAGGACATTTTTGCAGATAAAAGGGGCAAATGAAAGCTTAGCAAAGTTAACTGTAATTGAATGAGGGAGAAGAACAGTTTATATAAATTTTATGATTCTATATATTTTAATAATGATTAATAATAGTAATTGTTTATTGAACATTGGTGTATTTTTATTAATAAAATAAACCACTTGAGGTTGTGAGATATTCATTTTTTCACATTGAATGGTTTAGGCCATGACCTTGGCTGAAATCAGTGTAATGCATGCTATTAAGTGGCTATTGCTTTCTATGGTAACCCATATAGGGACCAATTGTCACTATTAATTTGTTGCTTATTAGCATGCCTATTGTTATCATATTGGCTGTTTATTAGTACATATTACGCACATATTCTTCATGCCATATTCTACTCCTACTCCTACCCCATACCAAAACTTAACACTTACCTTACTAACTATTAATAAGCAGTAAATTATGAGTTTATTGAGGCAAAAGTCATAGTTAATGGTTTGTTAATAGCAAGAACTGGACCTTAAAATATAGTGTGACATTTATTATTAGTAGTATCAGTCATTGAAAGCAGCAGTTTTTGTCAATAGTATGTTAGTGTATCTGTGCCTGTTGTCTTGAACACTCAAGGAGAGGTCAGATTTCTCTTCAGGGAATAAAGATACAGCAGAATTACATTCATAAAAACTGCCTCTCTCACACCCCGAGTTCAGGGGAGGGGGCCATTCCGAACGCTGATGAAAGGTGACAGCGTGTCAATTCCAATAGAGTGTGTTCCGCCCAGCGAGAGCGAATCCCCATCAACACCCAGAGTGCATACACACAAACACACAGGGCCCAAGGGAAAGCAGCAAACGTATAGTCCCAGTTCTTACCGGAACACACTGAACTTTACCTGCCAAATGAATCCAAGAGAGTTATATGCATCAAACACTACAGTGAGCCAGGGAGAAGAACTACAATACCCATAAGTCACTGCACTCGAGGCAGGTAACCAAGCTGTATTTTTTCAGCAAAACAACTAAAGTAAAACTTCGACTAATTGAGCTTTTCAATAAGGGCTTTCAGTGTCACATAGCCATCTAATAACGCTTAAAAAAAAAAAAAAAATTTCTAAAGCCATGCTTATTATTAATTAAATTATACTTGGTAAATCAATTTAGCGCCCATTATATTCATAATGAAGGCACCTTTGGAAATAAAGGCTCATTAATTCAAGAGAAGCCTCTTTCTGACACTTCTGCATTAGACATAATGGCACGGCACACTCACCCAATACACACAAACGTCTTTCACAAAGTCCACTTAAACTCAGGAGCTGCTGCATAAATTGGATACTTGGAATACTAAGATGTGAGTCCAATGACGGGGAGAAAACGAATCTTTTGTCAGCAGTGTGTGACTGGAAATATCTCATTTAAGAGATTCACTGGCCATTAAAAAGCATAGTTAAAGCCAAAACTTCTATTTTCTCTCCATTCCAGGACAAATACTGTACAGGAATAACCAGATGGTTTAACTCAGAGAATATCTGAATGCAATTTTTGCTTGCACTGCTTCAGTTCTTCAAAGTGAAATTATCCACATTTCTAAAGAGGGACGTACTTCAGTAAATCTGTCTAGCAGTCTGTAAGACTCTGTATTCCACTGTAATACAAAAATACACTTAACAAATTACTTGACTTTAGTCAAAATACAATATCTGACACCTATTTTGAGGAAATTCAAACCAAGTAAACTGTATTGTAGAAAGATTCAGATATCATATTTATCAGAGTCTCTACTGGTTGTAAGCACACAGATGGTAACTGGGATGTGGAGGCTAAAGGTCAAGTTCATCCTCAAGTGCATGTCAGCATATCACATTAGAATAATGTGCATGATAAGATCAATAATTTGCATGTGATCAATAAAAAAAAAAAGAAATGACCAAAACAAAAATGGGAGTTTCTTGCACTCTACCACACCTTGAAACTGCTAAATATCTACCAAGGTTATCTAGGAGGGCAAGAAAAGACACACCACCATATTTCCTCCCCCAATTTTGATTGGGCCCGTTCCAAACACAGCTGAATATGTGGGTTATGCAGTGCTAGACCGTATAGGCACTACAACGTAATGGTAATCTGAGAGGTGGAATACATCATCAGGGAGTTTTAGCTGAGTCAATTAAGATCTACGACCCATGATGCCCATCTGCTCGATTCGTCTGTGCATATTGATGAAGCTATTGGCAGTATGGAATGACTAACAAGACAGACATGCCTTTACGTCGAATGCCTTTTACACCAGAATCGGCAGATGGATATGCTGTCTATATCGATGATATAATTACTCAATCACTGCAGAAATACAATGCAAAAGCAACAACCCTGATATAGATACAAGTACGCGATCACAAGAGAATGGTCTAAGCAGAAAAGGTTGTCACAGTTGTTTTGCACTCTTCAGGATGACATCACAAATGATTGTTTCTGATTTGAGTTTGTTTTTATCTTGAGAAAATGTAGATTTTACAGTAAATAAATAAAATGTATAATTACAGTAAAAACAATACAATACAATACCCCCCCCCCCTTTAAATATATATAGT
Source organism: Sinocyclocheilus anophthalmus (assembly GCA_018155175.1). NCBI lineage: Eukaryota > Metazoa > Chordata > Actinopteri > Cypriniformes > Cyprinidae > Sinocyclocheilus > Sinocyclocheilus anophthalmus. The sequence continues at coordinate 56,527 of JADLZN010001316.1, forward strand.
GCTATGATGTCAATGACATGTTGAGAGACACACAACCATGAGTCTTGAAGTGGCCATTTATATTAGCATGATAAAAAAAAAGGATTTAGAGCACCTTCCTGAATAAAATCATTGCACTGGATCAATATGTGCCTATTTCCAGTTTCCTTTAGAGTGCAATGCCCCATTTATCAACATCAGTGTGCACAGCTTTTACACACTGCCTTAAAACAATGTGCATTTTGAAAAGCACTATACAAATACAAAATTTGTCTTGACACTGCTTAAATATTTAAATAAAAGCAGCAAGAGCGTGACGGAATGCAATCATATTCTGTTTGCAACTAAAACGTGAAGCCGATTAGAATGCATGACTACGTCACATTAGAGGACTATGAAAAAGAAGCGAGAGAGAAAGAGGAAGAGAGAGAGAGAGAGAAAGAAAGAAAAAAAAAAGCAATGTAAGATCATGAGACAACCGCGCTAAGCCTACTCTTCTGACTCCTAGTGCTTGACATCTGAAACAGCTACCGACCTCTGACCCCAGCACACGCACACATCTAAGCAGGATACGGGATACAAATACAGTGCATACTAATAGTAATAGGTACTAATGTGGTGTTGCACCAATGTACTTGTAGGATGGGAGGTATTAAACACGCATTTACACTGCAAATGCACTGATTTCAATGATCACATCAAACGACCAGACATTCATTGGCCAATGAGACATTTTAAACTGGCATGTCCAGGAATGCTTTCTGAAATCTAATTAGCTTTATAGTAAGCTCTTATAGTCTAAGGAAGGAATTGGGGAAAAAGACCCAGAGCTATATATTCTTGAAGACATTTGTATGCCATTCACGCTTTCAGCTCCATGTCTACATGTAGCGGATGTGTTAACATGAATGCTTCCAAGTGTCTAAGCACATATCAATCTCGAGGCATTAAAACCAGAACTACCAGTGACAGCTTACACATATTTTCCAAGTAAACGCACGTCTCTGTAATGAGAAAAAAAACACATTTAACGCTAATTTGACTGTAAAGCACTATTATACTAGACATGAGGAAAAAACAACACTGTCACACTTTTTCTGGTTCAAATGTACTCTAACACACGGGTCCATCCGGTGACAAAGGGCAGACCGACCATCCATCACGCATCCCAAAGTCCACATCAATCTACACACGGACGCTGACAAACACATCAACTAAGTGACCTACACTGTCAGCATCCACTTAACCAGCAAACATTGAGCTATCAACTCACTTAGCATAATCACACTACACTCATCTGTAAACACACAGAACGCTGTAAGCTGGATAAATCCAGTGTTTTCCGACCCACCCAACTTAGGATGGGGTGACTTGGGGTGAAACGCAGAGGGGAGGTTTTGTGGAGCAGAGGTGGACGTGGAGTCTTGGATGTGGTTACTTAGAGGATAAATTTATGCATTAAAAGTGCCCAGGTGGCATGGCACTTTGGGAATCAACAGCTGCGAGATGTCAGCATGCGGGGAGCTTCTCTTCAGCCTCATATCACTGACAGCAGCTGTTGGGATGCAGTGGCGGTTGCGCGGCTTACACCGCTAATGTCACCGCCCTCCTGTCAGCCGTTACAAACTCCCACCAGCCTGAAATTCCTGTACGGTAAAGGTAAGAAATCACCAGAAACTCTGGCCTTTGTTGCAGCGGTGTTGGTGTCAGAACGCTTAAACATGCGCTAAGCGGTTTAGCTCCATTTCTGTAGGAAGTATCTATGGAAATTAAGCCCGTTTGCGCAAAAAAACAGCCTGGTTCTGAGGGGTCTGGCATGCATGTCGCGGCTCCCCACCCGCACAGATGACGCCCTCGGGGGAACACGGCAGCATATGGGGCCTTGCACAACACTCAGACTTTCTGCTCCAATGCTGACTTCACACAGCTATTAGAGGAAGACTGCAAAAAGATGACAACGTAGTTAAAGAAAACAAAATGACGTGTGCAAAAAACACAGTAACAAGAATTATCTGGTTCATTAAACACCAAAAAGCTGACTTAAAGTTAAAAGGGTTTCAGCAAACTTAATTGAATCTGTAAATTCTTCTTCCTTCAAAGTTGGGATGTAACTGAAGTAGCAACAAGTCATTTTGCTCATATTGTGATGCACTTTGGAGTAATACTATAATAAAGAATGGGACTTGGTCCTATTCATAAGATGTTTAGATTGAATGCGGCAGATCTGAATGCAAGTTTGCAGTCAATTAGAAGAAAGGGGCATGGTTTAAACGCAGACTTAATGTTGAAGAAGTCTGGTATGCATGACGAGAAAGTATATTGACGTTCCTGAGAGTGATTTATTACGAGGTCCAAAATAATAAAATAACGAAACAGCATGGGTGACTTGTTTCACTATGTAATCTAAAACATTATTAGAAAAGAGATAAGTGACTTACCTTTCACCAGCCGTGATTAAAGCTAAATCAGCTCTTGCAACTGCGGTTGACTATTCTGCACATAGGGAAATGTATTCAAAGAATGAAATGCACTGGAGGAGTTCTAATATTCCATTCTGAACAAACCTCCTGATGTTTGTACAAAGCTGAGAAAAAATAAAAATAAAAGCCTTCCAAATCAGTATTCATTTGCCGTAAAGACTAGAAGCGGAGCTATTTAAAGCAGCTTATTTCCAGCTAGCCTGCCTACCTGCTGTCTGCCCACACTTCACCGCATGAAATAACCACATGCGACATATGTTTTAATCAGACTCAGTCATGACAGAGGGCTTCCGGGAAGGACATGAAATTCAAGTGAAGTCTACTTCACACAAATCCATTTATCAAATAAACCGATAATTGCATTTACGCAATCCTGGCCTAAAGAGGTTTAATATGTCTCTCTTTTTGTTTCCTTCTGCAAAGGAATCAGAACACAAAAACGTGTGCAAATTAAAAGCTAAATAATCAAGTTTATTTAACCCAGCATGTCTTGATGCCGGGTTGTCATGGCTACAGTTTATCTCTTTAAAAGCAGCCTCTTTATTTTCTCAGATCGAATATTCCACCTCTCGCAGCTTTGCTCATCGACTCGCTTGCATCTGACAAACATGGGCGTTTAGCTGTCTTTACACATGGAGATGTTGAGGAGCCGGATAGTAAAAAGGAGGAAAGATGACAAAGAGAGGAAAATTAGACTGACATCGACAGCCACTCTTCAGGTGGCTGTCGAAGCCACCTGAAGCCACTCTGTCGAAGGAGGCCTGGTAGCCCACTAAAACCAGTCACATCCCACACACACTCAAACAACATGGCTGGCTGCAAGCCCACGGCACAGATGAGAGACAGAGAGAGAGGGGGAATACCGAGAAAAGGGAGTTGCATGCTGGAAGAGAGAAAGAGAAGTGCATGAGGGAAAGATGAAAAGAGGAAGTGAAGCCCGAGTACGTGTTTACATAACAGTGCGACTCCTTCAGGGTAGACAAAATGTCTGTCTGTTTGAGTAGAGCGAAAGAAATCACTCTAGAATTCTGCATTCAAATAGAAAAGTGCACTTTAAAGAAATAGTGGTTACACTTTACTTGAAGGGGTGTGCATAAGACTGACATGACACCTTCATAATCATGACATGACACCTACATAATCATGACATGACACATGTCATGAATATGAAGTTTTTTTTATGCATGTTAGACACTGTCTAAGTGCATTCGCTCATTATTAAATTTTTAATGCAAAGCTGCCAGTGTTTGAGATGCGTTGTTCATGGTCTATGGTTAGGGGTGATGTTATTGGTAGGTTTAGGTCTATGTCATGTTTGCATTAAAGATTACATAACTGAGCGAATGACACTTTATGACAGTTGTCATAAACATGCATAAAACCTCCTTCATATTCATGACATTTGTCATGTCATGATTATGAAGGTGTCATTTCAGTCTTATGCACACCCCTTCAAGTAAGTGTAACCGAAATAGTTCACTCCAAAAATGAAAATCTGCAGCATTAATTTACACCGCACGTTTGTTCCAAAGCTGTATGACTTTATTGTGTGAATCACAAAAGGTGTTATTTTGAAGAATGTTCTGGCTCTTTTCCATGCAATTATAATGAAGGGCAAGATCTTTCAAGCTTCAAAAATTACACAAAAATCACTATAAAATTATCAAGTGGTCCATATGATATTGATATTTCAGTCATTATTCACTGAAAAACTTGAAATCTTCAAACGTTTTTACTTTGAACTAGAGCCCTGCATTTCAGCCCGGGCCTGACGGGCCCCGACTTTTTTACTCCCCTCGGGCCGGGCTTCGGGCCAATCTTCACATCATAGTTCAGACACATAGTTCCTTATTTTTTTATATTTTAGACATCCATCAGTTATGGTGATGAAAAAGATTTGCCATGCTGGTGGAAACAACACGAGACCCTGCTGCCGCGACTGTCAAGAGCGGCTCAACGGTGTTTAGTTGGTCCCGCAGCAGCAGCATGCGTGCCGTCAGCGCAGCTGAAGAGTTCTGCATTTAAATGCATGCAATAGGCTTAAGCTTGCTGCAAAGCAATGGCAAAAGTTATTACCATAAATGTGTCAGGGGGAGATAGTAAGGAGATATTTGAATTATTTACTAATGAACTAGTGTTTTCTGAGTTGGTGTCGCAAGGATGAAATTGCCGATCCTGACTCGCCATCTCCTCATTAAATGCGCCTTTAGAGAGAAGTGCATCTTTACAGATTATGATTATAATGAAAGAGTTTTTGTTTTTGATTAGTTTTATTTCATTTAGTAGTAATTTAAAGCTTTCCATAGATATATTTATCATGTTGTGGGCATGATCCAATACGCTGAGTTTCTGTCATTTTTGTAAGCGCTCCTTTCAATACGCGCTGCCAGAAAGGCTCATGTTTTGTATTCTTATTTTATAAAGCACAACCTTTGTTGATATTGGATTCACAACCAAATAAAAGTAGACCCTTACAGGCAGAAGTGTTTACTCCTTACCTTTATTGATCAAACATACGTATATCCTGAAAACAATTCAGTGATCGCGTTGGCTCCTCCATGTCCTTGCAATCCGCTTCAGCTTTCCATCTCCGTACAAAATATTGGATATAGCGCACATCTAGGTTTAACGTTAAAACATTGTTATATGCTTGAACTGTTTTATATCTATACTCTCTATGACAAAACGTATATTTAATGCAAATGTCCAAACGTTTTTCTACTAAATAAATAAACAAAAAAACGACAAATATAATCACGTGCCCTTACCTACAACTGAACTATTTAATAGCCTAACCAGTAAGTATAAAGCGTTTTGGGGAGAAGGGGGGAAAAGAACCGCTCGGGCCAAGATTCTGATGAGCTGTCGGACCTGGGCCGGGCCAGGGCCTGAGCGTATCGGGCCAGGGCCGGGCTAGGGCCTAAATTTGAGGCCCGTGCAGGGCTCTACTTGGAACACCTGATTTAAAAAAAATATCATGAATCAGACATTGCTGCTTGAACATGCCAAGGAAAGCTAAAGTGGTGATATCAAGACTTAAACTCCCACAAAGCTATAATATGGCATATTTTGTGTCCTTGTTGAAGCATTCGTGTAATTGGATGGAAAAGAGTTCAATCTTACATTTAAAAAAAAAAATTTTGTGTTCCATGGAATCCAAAACATGGTTGTGAAACAGCTGAAGGGTGAATGAATCATGACAGCATTGTTTTTTTTTCAATTTGGGTGAACTATCCCTTTAAAGACAGTGTGATTCTCAAACTTTTTTTCAAACCCAGTTACACCTTTTTTTTTTAATCGAAGTGATAGCCTACTTGTAGACTTAAAAATAAAACCGCCAATAGGTGGCGGCAAGTCTTAATGAGCCAGGCGTCGCATCATTCATTCATTCATTCATTCATTCATTCAACGAAGCAAAATGCTGTAGTTATGAATGAGTTATTAATCACTGACTCGCTGAATCGTTCAAAGCCACAGATTCGTTCACCAACTAAACACCACTTGCTTGGAGACGCACACCAGATGATATGGATTTCGTTGGAACTATTATAATTTCGTAGCAAAATATAACAAACATGACAATATTCTGTTTAAAATGTAGGCTACATTTAAAATGTAAAATGTTCACTTAATATTACCTTTTTTGTTGAACTGTTGTAAAAATTAATGCCACATTTGCCATCGTTTGGATATTCAGGGAAATTTGCATTCTTGCTCGTATTTTAAACACAGAGTGTGTCTGTATCGAAGAGAGTTTAAATCGATCTCAATGTACAGTGCTTGTCAATATTTGCTCTTCATGCTGTTAAGTGAAGATCTACTTTAAAGATACATTGAAAAGCAGCGCTGCTTTGCTAAAGCAGCATATTCAGCGGGCATCCTATCACATGCACACCCCACTGTTGCTACATTTTGCTTGTCAGAAAGACATGTTCAGTTTTAATGTTACTTTAAGTTGGGGTAGAATTAAATGAATGCCAAAACTCAGAATTTTGTTCGCGTACCCCCTCATTCACCTCACGTACCCCAGGGTACATGTCCCCCAGTTTGTTGAGACACTGCTTTAAGACATTCAAATCGTGACCCATCACTCGGACTCTGATTTACTGAAAACAGGAAGTTGTCAGGTGAATCTGACACCATAATTTGATTCAGATTCAATTTGATCGATTCTTGATTGAGTTTCCTGTGTGAGCGTGCAGTGCAGTCCTGGCCATGTGCTGCCGTGTTTAATAGAATCGCAGAAGCCGACAGGCTCTGAGCCACTTCCTTTCACTCTCTGCCCCAACAAACACTGACAGCACATGAAAAAGAGCCCACTTGCTTTCCTGTTGAAGAAATGGCTCTTTCTGTCAACGAGCCTGTGGCGTTCTGTAACCGCAACCCAAAATGGCTCTGTGCACAGTCCGGCACGGTCAGATTTATGTCTGGATGTTAAACCCACGGGTCCATGGGGGTCAGGAGGGGTCGTCATGAGAGACTGATGGTCTGGGACAATGGAGGGGAGCTGTGTGTGATTGATGCTGAGGGGTCCTAACGTAACTGCCCGCTACAACTCTTCAGGCGATGGGATGTCAAAGAACGAACAGATACACACACGCATGAAAGCACCCGAGCGAACAAGTGCACGAACACACACAAATAATACAACTGCCACACTTGCCCGCATTCAATGACAGATATAACACTGAAGCCTGGATCACATCAAATACATACGAAACGACAAAAAAATGGGGAGAGAAAGCAAGAAAACTATTTTATTAAAAGAATCTTTCAGATTCAAGCTAGGCTCTATGGACAGCATGTGACATACTGTCAATTAATATTGACTTGCCCCTCAGTTTGTAAAATCTAATAATAAAATAAAATAAAAATCACCATACTTACTGCATATCCCTCCATCTAACTTTTGTTCTGGACAATGTGAAACCTTGCATTGCTAGCACTCGTGATAAATCTCTTGTATTCTTCATTTGTAAGTTGCTTAGGATAAAAGTAAAAATGTAAATTATTATGATTTGTTTGACTCAAATTGCTACCATTTTACCTTCAGATTTGTGAGACTAAAAGTTACTTGTTCACATGTTAGTTACATTCCTTTTAAAATAAAAATGCTGTTATATGTTTAGTTTACTTTATAATTTGGACAAATTATGGGGAATTTCTGAAATCTGTAGGTAACAGTTGAAACACAAAATGTTCAAGTCTTGTGAGCTTTCAAAACTATATATACAGTATGTTAACTTTATTGTGGAGCAATGCCTGGCTTTCAGAAATACTGTCTGTAAGTGTATTACCGCAATTTCTGCTTATTTTTACAACCTGAGGAAGAAGTCAAAATTATTTTCCATGGTAAATTGACAGCATGTCACAGATGCTGTTGACGGCACTTAACTTGTATTGAACCCAGAACATTTCTGTAAAAAATTCACCCATTACAAAACCATTACCAAATGCAGACTGAGATGATGGCAATTGAAGCCCCTGGAGTCGCAAAGGCAAATTTTTTCCTCATGCACAAGATGCTTGCAGCCATTTTGCTTACAAACAAAGTGCAGCAAATAAATCAGCAATCTGAATGAACAGAAGAGCAGCTTTGCAAGGAGAAAAAGCGGGGAACGAGAGCGTAAAAACAGGAGGAAGAGTGAGTGGATGCATTTAGGAGGGGAATTGGCAGCGGATCTAAGAATAGCCTCTCCCTGCACTGAGGACTTCGTTTTTTCCAGAGCAGGTAATAAAGAAAATTGATGAGCCGTTAGCTGAATCCCCAAACCTAGAACCGCTGGCTTAAACCTGTCTACTGTGCTCTCTCAGGGGTATGTGTGTGCATGACAGAGAAAGAGCCACAGTGACCTGAGAAAGCGAGAAATGCAGGTGGAAAGAGTGAGAGAATGCCGTTTGCTGAAAGCTGCTGAAAGCCTGGGTTCTCTGAGGTGGTCTTATCTTGCCGTATAATGATGGGTTTTAGGCCCAGGAGGCACCAGACGCATTACTGGATGACGTTGTTGCGAGAAACTCAATACACTTGAACCAAATAAGACAAAAAGCCTCTGAAAATGTGTCTCTGTTTAGAAGAAAGCTGTCGACGAGCTTAAATTGATTCAGGGAGGTTATCACATAAAAGACTCCTCCGTAAAAAGCAGCTGTAACGCCGCTGGAGTCTGGTAATGGACTGGCCATGAGAAGGGTTGGAATGACACCACGATTCTTAAACAAAAAGGATGGTAGCAAACTCTGCCAGCAAGATACAAATATTTAGCATTTATTAGCCAGGAATGAAAGGACCGCCCACCGCCAAAAAGCATCAAAGACACAGTCAGGAGCGTCTGCTCTCTGCAAATGTTAGTGGGCGCACACAAGAGAAGGTCCACTCTTTTTAATTACTGTCAGGCGATTAGAGAGGACACCTGAAGCGACAGCCGAGTTGAGGGTACTAAACATTTTGGCGGTGGAGAGTTTGTACTCCCAAAAAGGAGCGAATGTCAGCAGGCTAGAGGGAAATGCCATGCCTGTGTGTGCATGTCTAACTCCACTTGGAAGGAGCAGAAATGCAATCTCATTCATCCGCACAGTGCACAGACAACCACACCACACACACACACACACACACACACACACACACACACACACACACACACACACACACACACACAGGGGATGTGTGGATCGCAGAGCAAGTGACTTTTAGATCTAAACACCACTGAATTTAAAGGACAAGTAGACAGTTTATGTATTCCTTTACTGTCATATCCCCAGGGAGCAGAGACAGAGGGACTCAATTCACTACAATATTAGAATATACTGTCACTAGGAGTGCAAATAAAAGGAAGCCCTTCATTTTTTTATAATATATTTAGAACCTTCTGGAAGAATAATTCGAAACAAATCAGAGGAAAAAATCCGGAATGGGGAACCTGGCTTACTAGCTATTTTTCTCTCTATAACTCCACCTACACACCACCCATCCATCTACTCATCTATCCATCCATCAACCCATCAATTTATCTCATCTACCCACCCATCTATACATCCCATCCATCCTTCCATCTATCTACCCATCTGTCCATCCACTGAATTTCAGTATTTGAGTGAATTGAAACCGAAAACTTGAATTAGCATATAAGACGGCTTATAGTGTCTATGGCATATTTGTACTCTAAACACATTTTGTGTCATACTTTGATTATTGTAAAACATATAGAGCATTGTCAATTATTTTTAGTAATTTTTCATCTCTTTTAGGGCTGCACGATAAATCGCATGCGATATTTAACGCGCATCTTGTCAGTAAAGCCATTCTGTAATCGTGGTAACTCTCCATCCACGTGCGGACTTCACCTGGACAGCATTTACCTACACAGAGCCTTGTTCCCGTCGACAACGCGCAAAACATGCGCAAAATTGTTCTTGGTTTTGCGCTGCTCGTTAGTGAACAACGGCTCTGTGTAGTTAATGCAGCTCCATGTGAAAGCCCGCACGTGATAGAGATTTACCGCTGATTAAAGAACCGGCTTTACTGACAAGATGCGCGTTAAATAGCGCATGCGATTTATCGTGCAGCCCTAAACTCGAACGTGATATCAACAATAAAGTGGAAATCAATGATTCGTGCACAGTAAGACCAGGAATGCTTATTAGCTAAATATAGTCTATTATGATTTAACATCAGCTTTAAACCATCTGGCCCTATCCACTTACTTCCAGTGGTTTGGATACAAGGGTTTGCCAACTGCAAGCAGATCTCTTCAATTCATAGGCTTCTGACATTGCAGAACCAAGAACAGAAAACACTACTGCCATCAACTCAAGCAGAAAAATGTCCGTTCTTGGTCTGCAGTCTCCCTCGAGGGGCAAATGTCTCTGTGCAACTGCAGGGCAACTGTCCTTCAACCTCATCCGCATAGGAAATCCCTCAAAAAAAAAAAAGAGAGCAAGAGCCATATATGCAACGATTGCAAACACGATCATTTGTGTTCTCTACTCTGCATGCGTATCCAAGAATGTGTTCATCTGCAGTAATGCAATTCACAATGTCATATCTAATTACAGTCCGAGCAGAAAAACACACATACACCGTGCTTCCCCCATGAGAATGGAACTAGTGGAAGTGTTATGGCTTTCTTTCTGCCAGGGTGAACCACAAACCTGCCTAAAAGAGTGTCCGTCAAGAGCCTAGAGGGATATTCCTGTAAATGAGTGGAAGAGCGGCCAAGGACACACAGTCAGGATGACATCTCGTGTTTGCACACATCTGTATGAATGTGTGCCTATGTGAATGAGAAGTGCAGCGTGAGCTAGATGTCTTGCATGTATGCAGATGCCTGACAATCCTGTCTCGATGTGGATGGATTTTCTTGTCTGTGCAAATTGAGTATTTACATGGCTGGTCTGTCACTACATCCTGTCTGCCCATGTATGCGCTCTCCGGCTCTCCTTCAAGCTGGCATTGATGTTAAGTGTTCAAAGTTCCTCACGCTTGCATGCCTGAGTCTGAGTGAGTGCAAGAGGAAATGTGTGAGTAAATGTCTTTGTGGGTCAAGTTGCACTTACAAAATGGGGACCAAGTAAGGAAAACTGTTAAATATAAATATAAAAACTTAGGGATGCACCGAATGTTCGGCAAACCGAAATTATTCGGCCGAAAATAGAATAAGCGAAAAGACCGAATAAATTGTGCCGAAAAATGATATGACGCGATCAAATAGCAATCAGTGCAGAGTGAGAGGCACGCACTCTTTATAGTGCAACAAATGTCAGCAGTGTGGAAGCATTTGAAACGGTCCAAGAAAGACGCAAAAATCATTACAACCACCAACAGCGAGAGACTGTTTAGTACTGCAGCGCATGTCTTCGATGAGAAGAGGAAGGGGTGATTATTGCTGGTATGATGATTGAAATTGTGAAATGGCCTTAAACAATTAAATACACTGCAGAACGTTATGTTTTCACGCTCGAATTGCATGTATTCTGACAGCGCTGCACAAACTCGCGGCGCTATCTGCTTGTTAACCAGGGTTCAAAGTGCGAGGAAAATCTGCGCTGATACAGTTGTCCGTTGCTCAGTCACATTTTTTATGAATTTTACAAGGCATGTGACAATGCAATACGTACAACGTATTTTTAATGAGACTCATTTATAAATCTGCTGTTGTCAACAAAAAGAAGCACTGAGGTCTTCCTGCGCATTTCCACCAAAATAAAATGTGAGAAAAAGCAAGAACTCTTATCAACATCCATAAATGTTAGTATTGTAATTTTACTGTTGTTCTGTAAAATAAAATAAAAATTAAGACAATAATAATGATAATACTCTTACAAACAAGCTCATAGCAACACATAGCGTTCAAATTAGGATCTGTAATATTTTCTAATGTTTTAAAAGAAGTCTCTTCTCAGCAAGGCTGCTTTTAATTGTACAGTTAAAAATACATGCCTGATTTAAGAAGGGGGTCTAAAAAATGGCCAAAAAATATAATTTTAACAACTTATTAGTTTTAAGAGAAAATGTGCTTTGTTGGTATAGTGTCTGCTAGAATGTTAAAAATGTTCAACAATGTTAAATTGTTGTTTTGTAATTGCTTTTTTCTTTGAAAAGCAAGACAAAAAAATAACATTTTGGCTATTTAAATGTATGCAATGGTGAAAAAAAATTGGCAAAATACATGGGGGAGAAAAACTCTTAAAACAGTGTTCGGTATTCGGCCTTTGGCCCAGTGTTTCATTTTGTTCGGTTTTGGCCAATAATTTTCATTTGGTGGGGGGGGGGGGGGGGGGGGGGGGGGGGGGGGGCATAAAACTGCTTCATTTATTGTTTCCAAGAGAGAAAATATCATTAGCTAATTATTAAAACATTATAAATTAGCATCTCGATAGAAAAATAACGGTCTGCTGAGGCGAGTTGCGAATAAATGTGACAGACTGCTGAAACTGCACCTGAAGATTTGTGGGAAAAACGTGTGTGTGTGTGTGGTTATAAAGAGCCCTGGCTTGCCTTCAGGGCTGTTAAGAATTGCTTATGTGGTAGTGTGTATTTGAAGTGTGTACGTGAAGTGTGTGTTAGGAGTAGATGACCCAAGCCTGTTTTCGATGCAGAAATGTGCGTCTTACATAATCCATGAGATGTATGGAATAGTCCTTCTCAGCTTTTCCCCTTTGTGTGACAAGAGAGATGATCTTTCTCTTGCCCTCTACTGAGGTAAGCAAGAGCAGAGCACCTAATGTCAACACACACACACTACATATTCCAACACAAAGCAAAACCAGTATTGGTGAACATACATCAAAACATACAGATGAATTTCCCTGGAGGCATGGCTTTTCTATAGGACACATTTCCCCATAGAATTTAGCACTTTTTTTCTAGTGGCACTTAAGTTGGGTGCAAAGGAACAACTAATAAAACTGTAGATTTTAGTGCAGGAAAAACTGGGTGTTGTTGTTAGCTTAGCGTAGCATGATTATCTCTACAACCGATTAGCATCAGCCTCTGATAAAGCTCTGGCATTAGTTAATGTATTACTAACTAACTTTATTTTAGTTCATTAGTTATCATAGACCAACAGTAAACTCTTTAGGTCGCACTTTATTTTAGGGACCAATTCTCGCTAACTATTAACTATGGCTGTTTCCTCAAACTCCTAATTTGTCGCTTATTAATAGTAAGGTAGTTATTAAGTTTATGTATTGACATTAAAAGATCTAAAATATGGTCAAGCAGAATAAGCCATTAATATGTGCTTTTTAAGTACTAATAAACATACAGTATGCTAGTAATATGCATGCTAATAAGCAGCTAGTTAATAGCAAGAACTGATCCCTAAACTAAAGTGTTACCACTCTTTTTTTATTACAGCATTTAGTAATATTAACTTACAAATACACTATTGTTGATTGTCCATCTATGTTAATTCATAATACATTAAATGTTGATTTATACAACTTGAAATGTATTACAAGTGAAATAAATCTAAGAATGAATTTAGATTAACAAATGCTGTAAAAGTACATGTAGTCCATGAAACCTACTACATGAAAAAAAGTTAAAAATTTTAACCATATTGTAGCTTATCTGTATAATAAGTGTCATAATTAATAATCTTTTCACAATATGACTGCATGATCAAAAGTACCTCATGTACTCTTTGAAAAACTAACCAGAATATCCCACAATTTCTTTTGCCAAGCCACGACAAACTCCAGACATTATTTTTAATTTTTCAATTATTACTATTCAGGCTAAACACTGGCAATGTTAGCGCAGGGGTTGGTTGGGACTTGTGTGTCATCATTCTTGCACATACACGGGTCAGACAAGGAGAGTATTGATAGAAAAAAAGCACTCAACTCTATATCACAATCAGTCTGGAACAAATATTTGAGCAAAAACAAAGACATATGGGCTGGCAAGGATAGTGTTATTGCTAATATATATGAAGTCATAGCTAAGTGTCATCACAACGTTAATTAGCTTCCTTACTAAAAGTGCAAGGAGAATTAATTACTTTTTTTGTAGGGTTTGTTGACACAGAAAGACCCAATTTGCTTTCCTGCCAGCCAATAACACTTGGGTGCATAAATACTCAATTAAACTTTTGTTTTGCAATGGAAACCGTTGCAGAGATCTTTTTAGCACATTTGCAGGAACACAGTCCACACAGTTCTGCCAAACTTTTTAGCACAACACAACTTCTGTGCGTGGGTTAAATAAAACGAGAAAATACTCCATGCAAAAACATCCATGTTAAGCACGGGGGAGGTTCAGAAAGAGAGCGAATACAGATAGAGGTTTGTGGATGGATTACGCTCATCTGTAACGTAGCGGTGACCTGAACGAACTCTTCGCGCTGTTCATAATCACTGCTTCTGCCAGGGGAGGCTCTCTCATTCCTATGTAGCAAGGAAGACCGCAATCGTTCATGAATTCAAGATGAGGAAAAGGAACCACAGAGACGCCATGAGAGTGCAAAGAGCTTTTACTTGTTTGTTCAAGATTCATGCTGCAAGGCTTTTTGTTCTGATTTGGCATGGAGAGCATTTGAGTAAACTTTGCCACGGAGGAAACCTTGATGAAAGAGAGCAGCAAGACTTAATGTAATGAATTCTTAATAGGGATGCACCGATACCGAGCTCCTGTACTCGTACTCGTTAAAATGCCCCGATACCAAACACCGATACCACACAGCATGTGATAAGCGCCATATTCAAACAAAGAAACACCAACAACAGACAGCAGAAAGGAGTTAAGGATGTCTATGAAGTATATGTATGCAGTGAATATAAAACATTCAGTATTAATGCTTGTATAGCTGATTTGCGCCAGCTGGTAAGCATATCACGCTGAGTGGATTGAGCATGCGGCATGCGCAAGCTTGTCGAGTGAATATACCGTTCTCACAGACATCACTGGAAAGTTTGTAGTTCGGTCCGATATGTAAAACAAGTAAGTAAAACAATGCACAAGTCACTTAACGGTAGGTAGGTAGGGAGGGAGGGAGGGAATAGGCGATAGAGAGAGAGATGAGATAGAGGAGAGAGCGCACACTTTTCTGTTGTGTGATCTTTGATGTTCACTCACTTAGCACACGCAGCATTTGGATTAACTAAATCGTAAAAATAAGACATTATAAGGACCTTCCTATAACAATTTTTTCAACCTTAGGCATACACACTTTCGGCGAAGTGGATCGAGCCTGTGTGAAATGCGCTGGCTTTACTCCTGTCCTCCTCATTCTGCACATTAAATACGTGCACGCTTGCGTGTGTTTTGCTGCTTGAGTGTTGTGCATTCTATGAGTGGCTTTAGAATATAAATCGAAGCACGTTTCGGGGATGAAAAAACGTTCCTTCTATTTCTGAAATATCAAGTTAGGAGATTATAACGAGTGGGTTCCCTGCTTATTACAGCAAAGTGGGTGATTCCAGTACGGAGCCGCGCAAGTACTGTTATAAGATGATGTCCACGAGCAAAAAAATGAACATTGAAAGTAACAAAAACTTGTAAAATACTTTTTAATGGGCATAGTTAAGTGTGAAAATAACAGAAGGATATAGTCAAACCAAAAATTATTCAGAGACCAGATATAATTTTTGATATTTTTTACTAGTGGGTGCAGGACACTATAGTTCATTTAAGTAAAGTGAGGATAGCAAAATAAACTAAAATGTGATATATTATACCCAAAAATTATTAATACAGTGGACTACCAGTAAAATTGACACAAATTTGGGACCAAAAATTATTCAGACCGAGTCCGGGATAAAAATTTGAAGTTGAGGTTTGCATGAAGCTGGGTGACAGCATGCCCAGGAGACTACAGGCTGTCATTAAGGCTAAGGGCTGCCCGACTAATTATTGATAGTTGAGTAAATACGGCCATACTAACAGCTGTCTGAATAATTTTTGGTTGATTGTAATCTATTACATACCTTTCTATCAAAGTTATCTAACATTATCAAGCTTAATTTGTTCTGACAGTTTAACTCGGAGTTCTTGTCATATTTTATTACCATTTTCTAAACTATAGCGAATAAACTGTGATAATGTGAGAAATGTTGTGTCTGAATAAATTTTGGTTTGACTATATATTTGATAAATTAAGTTAACCAACTAACATTATACACACCCTTTTGATTTCTGTACTCAATATTTAAAAATTTACAAATGCAATAAAAATATCGGTATCAGTACTCGGTATCGGCAAGTACCAAAAATAAAAGTATCGGTATCAAGCGAGTACTGGAAAAAGTGGAATCGGTGCATCCCTAAATTCTTAAGATGTACATTAAATTACGATACAATAACACTCACGCCAGGGAATCAACTGTGGGATTAATAAATGAGATACAATAATTTTGAAAACTGACTGCTGTAAACTTACTGCAAAAAAACAAAAAACAAAAAAAACACTTCTGGTTTGTGATAAAGACAAAAAAAAAAAATCTAAAATTGTGCTTTAGTGTAATAGTGAGTGGCCAAAGAAAGCCAAAAATCAGGTTATGATGAACCCTTTACAATAGTAACAAAATATTGCAATTTGGTCTTAATCCAAATATAAATAAAATCACAATTTTTAATATTACTATCAGTTTTTATGTGTTTTCAGAAACAAACTAAAAAATTGTATGTGAATATAAGCTTTGCATATACACACACACATATGTATGTATGTATGTCTGTACAGTGGTCGGAAAGTAATTCAGACCCCCTTACATTTTTCACTCTTTGTTATATTGCAGCCATTTGCTAAAATCATTTAATTTAATTTTTTTTCCTCATTAATGTACACACAGCACCCCATATTGACAGAAAAACACAGAATTTTGGACATTTTTGCAGATTTATTAAAAAAGAAAAACTGAAATATCACATTGGTCCTAAGTATTCAAACCCTTTGCTGTGACACTCATATATTAACTCAGGTGCTTTCCATTTCTTCTAATCATCCTTGAGATGGTTCTACACCTACATTTGAGTCCAGCTGTGTTGATTATACTGATTGGACTTGATTAAGAAAGCCACACACCTGTCTATATAAGAACTTACAGCTCACAGTGCATGTCAGAGCAAATAAGAATCATGAGGTCAAAGGAACTGCCTTAAGAGCTCAGAGACAGAATTGTCGCAAGGCACAGATCTGGCCAAGGTTACAACAAAAATTCTGCTGCACTTAAGGTTCCAAAGAGCACAGTGGCCTCCATAATCCTTAAATGGAGACTTTTGGGACGACCAGAACCCTTCCTAGAGCTGGGTGTCCGGCCAAACTGAGCTATCGGGGGGAAGAGCCTTGGTGAGAGAGGTAAAGAAGAACCCAAAGATCACTGTAGCTGAGCTCCAGAGATGCATCGGTAGATGGGAGAAAGTTGTAGAAAGTCAACCCTCACTGCAGCCCTCCACCAGTCGGGGCTTTATGCAGAGTGGCCCGACGGAAGCCTCTCCTCAGTGGAGTTTGCTAAAAAACACCTGAAGGACTCCTAGATGGTGAGAAATAAGATTATCTGGTTTGATGAGACCAAGATAGAACTTTTTTTGGCCTTAATTCTAAGCGTTATGTGTGGAGAAAACAGGCACTGCTCATCACCTGTCCAATACAGTCCCCACAGTGAAGCATGGTGGTGCAGCATCATGCTGTGGGGGTGTTTATAAGCTGCAGGGACAGGACGACTGGTTGAAATCGAGGGAAAGATAAATGCGGCCAAGCACAGGGATATCCTAGACGAAAACCTTCTCCAGAGTGCTCAGGACCTCAGACTGGGCCGAATTTTTACCTTCCAACAAGACAATGACCCTATGCACACAGCTAAAATAACGAAGGAGTTGCTTCACAATAACTCTGTGACTGTTCTTGAATTGCCCAGCCAGAGCCCTGACTTAAACCCAATTGAGCATCTCTGGATAGACCTAAAAATGGCTGTCCACCAACGTTTACCACCAACCTGACAGAACTGGAGAGGATCTGCAAGGGGGAATGGCAGAGGATCCCCAAATCCAGGTGTGCAAAACTTGTTGCATCTTTCCCAAAAGACTCATGGCTGTATTAGATCAAAAGGGTGCGTCTACTAAATACTGAGCAAAGGGTCTGAATACTTAGACCATGTGATATTTCAGTTTTTCTTTTTTTATAAATCTACAAAAATGTCAACAATTATGTGTTTTTCTGTCAATATTGGGTGCTGTGTTTACAAATGCTGACACGAAAATTAACTAAATGATTTTAGCAAATGGCTGCAATATAACAAACGAGTGAAAAATTTTAAGGGGGTCTGAATACTTTCCGTACCCGCTGTATATATATATATATATATAAACCCATACATATATTATATACATTACAATATATACATATACCTTCACAAAATCTACACTATATATATATATATATATATAACACATCTATCTGGATTCGAATCCCTAATTAAGGACGCTGTTCCACTAAAACAAACAAAAAATGTAATAGAAAAAATACACATCATTAAAATAACCGCCCTGTCAATAACTCTATTATGTGCACGCCTGAAACTCACATGAATATTTCATACAAACACTCTCAAATTTGATTGGTTCAGGAGTCTGCGTACGCATGCTGATGTGTTTACAGACAATGTTTTACATCAGAGACATCAGTCCTGCCATGTTTGTTGTCTCTCTTTAGCCGGCCAAGTCCCTGTTGTGGCGGAGCAGGCCTTAGCGCAAGCCTCCGGGGAGAGTTGCTATGTCTAATTGGATAACTCTTACTGTGATTCACCACAGTGCTCTGGTTGTTCCTGTTTGACACAGCCTGCCCTCCATTTGTTAAATTAGAAGGCAACGATGACAGTGGTGAGAAGAGTGAGGAACAGAATGGAAATACATATATAATCACACACTTCCCTTTTAGTGCCATTTCTACACAGCACTTAATGCAATTTACAGCAACTCAAGGCACAGGCATGTCAAAAGAGAGAGAGAAAGAGAAGGA
>JADLZN010001317.1:0-11290 GCA_018155175.1 Sinocyclocheilus anophthalmus
CAAACAGGTATATTGATGGCAAGGCAAGAGGGATAATCCAGGTACAAGGCAAAGATCCAGGCAGGGGCGAACAGTATCCAATTGGGCGAGACTCGAGGGATAATCCAGGTACACAGGCAGTGATCAGAACACGGGGAAACAGACAAGGCAAGATGAAGAAAACAAGGAAAACAAGACAGTAGGCTCGGTAATGCAGCTATCGCTAGATGAGTGATAAACGCAGAACAATACACGGTGATCTGAACAGGAACTGAGAGAGTGTTAAAAAGAGTGTGTAATGGCTCTCAGGTGAGCGTGTGATTAGTGACGGCTGTGTGATCAGTGAATTCAGCTGTGTAAGTGCAATGGATGATGGGAACTGTAGTCCGGAGTGACATGTAACAGTCTGTGTAGTGTGAGTCAATGTAATGGTAGAATGACCTCTAGTGGCAATCGGCCAGAAGGCCACGGACCGGATTCGTGACAACAACAGAGTTAAACAGACTTACCGAGCACCAGTTTAGTTCCTCCACCGAAAGTCCACCACAGTGCTACAATCTAATGAAAGACTCGTACAAAAACCTCTCTTGCACTCGAGTGAACACAAACTCCAGCAGAGAGAGAAACACTTCAACACACTGATAGAGAAACATCTCAGCTGTTGATCACACTCAGTCATTTAGTTTTGGGAAAAATGCTTTTCATAAAGTAAGAATAAAACTTTCACATAAAATACCTTCAATATGTGCTGATATAACAATTTTTAAATATATATATTTAATGACCTTTGACCTCTTTTATCATGGATGATGTTGTGTTTCTCATAATAATGCTTCTGTTCTTCATATGCAGCTCAATCATCATGAATTCAAAAAAATATATATGTATATATCTCATGCACACTAACTGATCTTCAGCAAAACTGACTTTTATTAAATTTGCTGAACAGTTACCAACAATAATACAATGTAGCTCTGTGAGTGGCACTGTTTCCTTACAGCACGAAGGTCCCTGTTTGAGGGGTCACTGACTGTAAATTGACATTTCCTTTCATGGGAACTTCGAACTGCGTACTCTTGGGGTCGCTATGGGGAACGCCTCATCCTGAACCGTGTCTGAAGCATTCATTGAAAAAACACCAACTTGTTGGCTGGTGACAGCCATGACGTCACTACCGTCGCAACGAGTACAAAATAGGCGCCGGTAGCGCACATCATCACTTTCTTCGTCTTCACTGACCGTTCTGTTTGAAGCGTGCATTCCAAAAGCAAAGTAAGAGTATTTATTTTCCTACTATGGCGAGCACTAGCGGAGCGTTTAGAAAGTGTGTACATCCGTGCCAGCGGTTCCCGACACCCGATGATTCACACGATCTATGCGTGGTTTGTTTGGGCGAGGAGCACGCACGCGTTGTCTTCGAGGAGGCAATCTGCGTGCATTGTGAGAGCTTTTCGCTGAAAAAGCTCCGCTCTCGTTTGTCTATCTTTTCGAGGAAAGAGGTGCAGCCATCTGCTTCCCACGGTTCAGGACACGCCGCTGCTGAGGCACGGAGGAGAATGAGCCGTGGGGATCTCAGGTGGACCTAGCCAATGAGGCTGAAGAGGGGGTTCCCCTCTTCCGCGCATCGGTGTCTGGCGAGAGACAGCCACTGGACGATGATATCCTCTCCTTGATATCATCTGATCCAGGGGCCAGTGCTCAGTTGGGCCCAGCCCAACAAGGGCAGGAAATGTATGTGGAGAGTGAAGAAGCTGAGGCTGAGCCTTCCCAATCCACCTGCCCTGCGTATGATGAGCTGTTAGAGGTGATGGATCGGCCCACGGCAAGGCTCGAATTACCGTGGAAACAAGCCAAGGAGGTGACGTCGCGAGGTCGCCTAGACGAACGTTATCTCTCTGGCCATACACCTCCAGCTCAAGTGAGACTTCCTTTCCTTCCTGATCTCCATACAGAGATCGAAAAGGAATGGAAGAGGCCGTTTTCCTCACGCATATACCGGTTTCAGCATACGAGTTATGCGAACATCGAGTCAATGCGCGAAAGCGACTATGGGATGATGCCCCCTGTGGAAGAAACGCTAGCCAGCTACCTCTCTCTGGGGGAGACATCATCTCTCAAAACTCCCTCCTTGACATCCGTGCCCCTTCAAGCTACATCTAAAATGAATGGCAAGGCATACGCAGCATCAGGTCAGGCTGTCGCTTTGTTGCACACGATGGTGGTGCTTCAGGCATACAAGGCTGACCTGCTGAAGGACCTGGATGGGGGGCAGGGCCTTTCCTCTGCCGGAATGGCTGAGCTGCGGCGCACCACGGACTTGGCCCTACGGGCTACTAAGCAGGCAGCCTCTGCCATGGGCAGAGCGATGGCTGCTATGGTGGTGACGGAGCGGCAGTGGTGGGTGAACTTTGGTGGGACATCGGGAGGAAAGAAAGGGGCTTCTTCTCGATGCCCCGGTGTCGCCCTCTGAAATGTTTGGCACCTCCGTTGAGACGGTGGTCAACAAATTCAGGGAGGCGAAGTCGCGCTCAGCAGCGTTCAAATCCTTCATACCACGAAGGCCCAGGTCTGAGCCCGAACAAACCAGGGGTCCTGGCCCGTCTCGGCTCGAGGATCAGAGACGGGCACAGAGGGCTAGTGTCGCGACTCGCGCCCCGCCTCCACCTGTGGGTGGGGGTAGGAAGTATCGTGGGTCAAGGGGAGGCAGGCGAAACCAGAGGGGTGAGACCTGGGCAAGGCGAACAGCGCTTTTTTTTTTTTTTTTCTTTCCTTTTTTTTTTTTTGGCCGGGTCAGAGTATACTTAGGTATTCCCGCTCTCCCGCGGCGGGTGCAACATCTACCCTGTCCTCCCCTTTTTCCAATTCCCCTGTTATGACCACCATCTCCAGCTGACCGAGGTTAGCTGTAAAACATTTTCAAACAGTCTCCTACTGGGCCCATGATGTTGTTGGTGGTTCTATGGCTAGATCATAGTAACCGCATGACTGATGGTCCGGTCAAAAATCCCCGAACAGAGCCCCGGCAACAAGGCTCGGGGTGGGTGAGTATGATCCATATGTCATGAGAGCATGTATACTAATGAGATACTGAAGTGGTCATGTGTAGTAAAATGTATAAAGTTACCTGCAGCGGATTATCCGGTCAGAAAGATCCTCGGAGCAAAGCTCCAGCACAGAGGTCATGGGGGTGAGTACGATCCAAATATCATGATATCTGTATATCGAGGACAGACCGAGATGGCTGTGTGTGTGTAACCATCTATAGTTCCTTGCAGTGTTTCCCGGGACCTGTGCGGTTTTGTCCCTTGCTAGACGCCCTCAATGAGGTGCCGTTGCTGGGCTCAGAAGCCAGGTGCTCTACTTGCAGTAGGCGTGTCACTCGTCGACATACATCCAGACGGTAAGAAAAGCCGGGCTTCGGCTTCATACCTCCTGGATCATGCGGCCGAATACGGGCTCTTGCGGGAGCCTTCGTGAACATCAGGCCCCCGGTGCTACGCTGCAAGGCACCCGGACGGGGCTACAGTGCCTGGTCACCCGAGGGGCTTCCTGGCCACCGGCGCACTCCTTCTTGCTGAGGCAACGAACGGGATGTACGGGGGCATCACCAGGATCCTCCTGTGTAAGCTGTCCTAGGCAGGGCTCCCATCACTACTGAGATGTGCGAGCCGGCCTCTTCCGGCGGGCCGATATGGTCGGGTCTCCATGAACTTAAATTCCAGATAATATGATAAGTGTCCACGTGAAGCAGGCTTTGCGCATTTCTCCAAATGCCACGTGAGTGGGGGATGTGCACGTGTAGCTGTGCGCATTTCTCTAAAATCCACATAGCTGGTAAATGTGCACATTATGCTTTGCCCACTTTCTAAAATCCACATTAGTGGTAAGTGTGCACGTTATGCTTTGCCCATTCTCTAAAAAATCCCCCCGGGAGGTAAGGGGTACGCGTGCTGTCTTCGTTCCCTTTGTTTTAAAGTGGAGTAACACCCCGGTACCCTGAGTGCCACTCAAATAGTGTGTCTTGGCGACACACCCTGGAGACAGCACTCCCCTCACCTCTGAGGAGGGTGCTGGAGCTGCTGTTCCCGACCGGCCATTACGTCCGGGTGACAATAGAACCCTAAGAGTGCTCTTTGCGCACCTTCTAAAATCCACGTGAGTGGTAAGTGTGCACGTTATCCTTTGCCGCTTTTCTTAAATCCACGTAAGTGGTGGGTGGGCATGTTAGGCCTTGCCACCCGTCTAAAATTTCACCTAGGTGGTAGGTGTGCACGTTATGCTTTGCCACTACTCTAAAATCCCACGAAAGTGGTAGGTACGCACGTTCTTCTTTGCCCACCTCTCTAAAAAACCTGTACGGTGAGGGTTACGCGTTCCGGACTTTGTTCCCTGTTTCGGAGAGGGCTGGACCCCGATTTCCTGGGCTCCTCTCAACCAGTGTGTCTCGATCGACGCACTCAGAAGGCACTGCCCCCCTCGATATCAAGGGGTACTAAGAGGGTGTCGTCTGACGAGCAGGATCCTCTCAGAGGAGTTGAATCACTCGCTCCATGGGCTGTCCTCGTGGTAATGTTAAGCACTGCTCCCCTTTCAGGAAAGGGTCACCTGGAATGGGGACAGTATTCCTCAGCTGAGGAAAAACGGAGGTGCCTCCTTCATGAGAGGCTTGAGCTCGCTGTCTTCCAGAAAAACCTCGAACCAGCTGCATCAGTAGGACTGGGCCGTCCTCCGCCTCCCTGATGCACTGACGATGTGGCTAGCCTGCAGTATGCTACCCCCCTGGTTTTTTAATCAGGCTGCTGGTTGGGGGCCCCCCTCTCGGTGAGAGGTGGGTTGGGCTCCCCCAGCTAGAATGAGCTACTGCAGCGGGGCAACCGCATTAGTAGAAGGGGTCGAGACCCATGGAGTCTGAGGCAGGGTGGGTTCCCACACCGGATTGTTAAGAGCTGGTTCAGCTAGCTGGAACGTGCGCGGGTCGACGTACCCTTCTCGGTGAGAACGGGGGTTTGCCTCCCCCAGATGATAAACTGCTAGCGGTACACCAGGACTGCTGTAGGTCGATCCCGCTGAATGGAGTCTGCTACTCAGCTACAGGTCGCGGTTAGACACGCCAGCGTGATGCAGTAGGTTGAGATGATGACTACTCACAGAGCTCCTCTATAGGCTGCCTACAGAAGTGCCACGAAAACCCTAGAACGGTTGGACCATCTACATATGGACATTCTAAAAACCACATGGTGGTAAGTGGGCACGGTATCTTTGACCACTTTTCTAAAATTCCACGAAAGTGGTAAGTGCGCACGTTCTACTTTGCCCCCTTCTCTAAAATCCTATATGGTAAGACTTACGCGCACAGCTTCGTTCTCTTTTACTGAGTGGTCTAAAACCCCGGTTCTGCCTGGGACCCACTCCTCATGGTATCCCCGAATACCTGCTCTGACAGGGTGTTTCCACTAGAGGCCTGTTGAGACAGATCCTTCTGCAAAGTGAGGTAGCCCTGAGTGACAGACCAAGACTAGTAATTGATCCAATAAGTATGCTCTTGGTCGTATTCCCTGGAAGGAATCCTTCATGATTCTAAGCCCTGGCGCCACCTCCGAAGAGGCTTTTTATGGCACAGCTGGTACAGGGGCCCCTGCCGTCCCGCAGTTCTGGGAACCAAGCCAGCCGCCCTCATTACACCAGAGATCAATCTCGAGAGACTGACTCCCGTGTTAGACTATTGGTAGCCTGGGTTCTACTACCAATCATGTCCCGGTGGGACCTGCACACTGTGAGGCTCTAGTAATGTCCCTTGGCAGCCTAGGCTTCTGGCCATCGGGAGTAATGTCACTGACAGCAGTCTAAGTCCAGGACGGGCAACTCCCGTAGCTGATATGGTAGAGTTGGTACTTAGGGCTCGCCATGGTTCTGGCTTGCACTCCCCACAGCATGGCGGCGTGGGTATACCGTTCCCATAGCGACCCCTAGAGGACGCAGTTCGAAGTTCCACGAAAGGGAAAGGTATCGGGTACTATGTAAAACCTGGTTCCCTGAGGGAACGAGACACTGGTCCTCTACTTTTGTGCATGTGCGGACACAAGCTTCAGACGAAGAAGTGATGATGTGCGCTACCGGTGCCTATTTTGTACTAGTTGCGATGGTAGTGACGTCATGGCTGTCGCCGGGCAAACAAGTTGGTGTTTTTTCAATGTCGGCTTCAGACACGGGTCACGACGAGGAGTTCCCCATAGCGACCCCTAGAGGACGCTGTGTCTCGTTCCCTACTCAGGGAACCATGGTACATAAGTAACCTGAGACGATTTCACATTTAAATTTTTTTTTTTACTTTAATGTGAAGCCCCTGGGCCTGGGATTCAGCATTAGTTACTACAAAATAATGATACAAACTGGACTAGAACAGCCAGTTCTCGCAACTACAAACCATTCAACCCTTAGGAATTTGCCTCAAAAAAAATTCCTGCTAATCTCTGATTATTAATAGTTCTGCTACGGTAGGGTTAGTATTAGTCAGTCAAAGTTAATAACATAGGCACTGCTAAAAGCAACTATTGAATTGTGAGAGGGAAATTGGTCCCTATACTAAATGTACCAAAATAATATTAGTGAACATTTTAAATCCAAATATAATATAATGTGCTTTGGTTGGCAGCAAAAGCTGTTGTGAATAGCATGCCCCTTCTATTTGGCATCGTCATTCACTTGCCAGTGCTCTGAGAGTGTTTATAGTGCTGTGAGTTAAACACTTCATGAGGAGAGCAGAACCACAAAAACAATCTTCATCACACAAGACACAACAACAACAATGAACAACATCATCATCTTCATCTGGACTCTGACGCTCTGCATTCAGGGTAAATATTCTGTACTAAATTCCAGTCAGGAACTCCATCTAGATTCAGCGGCAATGGAGCAAATTATGGAACAGATTTCTCTCTGACCATCAGTGGAGTCCAGACTGAAGATACAGGAGATTATTACTGTCAGAGTTATCATAGTGGTGATGTGTTCACACAGTGATAAAGAGTCGTACAAAAACCTCGGTCAGTCAGAGTCACTGTGACTGCACTGATACAGCTGAGAGACACTGCAGCTGCTGATGAGAGGATCACAAACAACACAATGACATTAATGTTAAATTACAAATTTTCTAATAACATTAAATATTAATTTATTTACTAAATATAGCAAATATAGTTGTTGTATGTTCTGTAGCTTATTTCATTTTAAAGAACAGTTAGTGCTCAGCCAGTTCAGTCTTTGTGTCACTCCTCTTGTGTTTCAGATCAGAGTACGAGAGCGGAGCGGAAACCGAGGCAAAGATTTTTAATTTAGATTTGTGATTGCAGAGCAATTGTGTTTTCTGTCTCATAATTGTTCACTGATTGATCAGTGGTTTCGTTCAGCAGTGAAAAGAAATGATAATTGAACTAGATTTTGTCTGGAAGGTAGGTTAGTCTGTAGACATTTCTTGCTTATAGAAATGTTATATAAAAGCAATGTCACTCTCACAGTTATGCTGTGGCTTCATGTCTATGGTACAGTCTGTGCTGATATTCAGTACAACTGCACGTTTTGTCATGTGATATTGCTTAAATGTGGCAGGATGAAAGAAAACAGCTAAACACCTTCAAGCCTAAGACAACTTCAGCATGGACGTGTTTAATTCACTCTACATTTTGAATGTAAAAAAAATGAAAAATAAAAACAAATATAACTAATAACAATACAGATTAATGATTAATGCTTACTTAACTTAAAAACTTTAAATATCATACATTTCCCCAAGATCATTACCGATTTGAGATGTTTTAGCTGCATGGACACTCTTGTAGAATTTACTCCATTTGCAGGTGTTTTAATAGTTCATTTTGACAACAAGAGGAATCAAAGCAATAAAGATGACTGGATGAACTAAATGTGTCAAATGTACAGCACACAACAGATCACACTCTGTGAAATACTGTATTCCTGCAATCTACTTGATTTTCTGTTTCCAATGTTACAAGTATGCCTGCAGTAACTCCATCTGCAAAGTTAAACATCTCTTTTCATTTTCATTTTGTAAACAGACCAAAAGTTAACAATGTTAAGACAAAAAATCATGTGGCTCGCCAGATCTGTATCGTTTTCCTTTTTGGAAATGAACCGAAGAACAAGTCTGAACACACACTTAATTTAGTTTCAATTTGATTCTAGCTCTGTGTTTAATCTGACTCCAATTTAACATTCATCTCAAATTTAGACTGAGATGTTTATCAGTTTAGTTCAGTTTCTAATTTGGATATTTAAATATTCTAATAATCTCTTACTCTTCAGTTATTTGTTTATTAGGGGCCCAATGTCACACAGAGCCTCACGATGGCTGGTCAGGATCTCATGGTCACAAACTCCCATTTCTGATCTCAGTCAGAGGATGAAGGCTTGACTAATACCTTTACGTTTGGGCACCCCATTAGTGCTCATACAAGAAGTGTAGTTTGTCATGTTTGTACAACTTGTTCATGTTCATACAAGTCGGTGATAGACAGATATCATGAGGTCCCAGGACACGTGTCTTCTGCTCCATTCATTCATGACCTTCAGTTTGACCTACTGTATACTGGACACAGATTTGCTGCTCCAGACTCCATTTTAATCAACTGGAAATAATGATTTCAGAAGGAGACTAAATCAAATATAACATTTTATTTGTCACATACAGTATGTATCATGCCAATTACATAACTGAACAATACGAAGCCAATTCATAAATGATAAATGCATAGCATCAATTGCTCAAAGATGAATCTAAGAGTGAGAGATGCAAACCTGACAGCAGTCTACTGCGACAGCACAGCCAGGGCAGCAAGAAAGAGAGAGATTTCATTTTTTATTTATTTATTTATTTATTTACATTCTTTGAAATTATTGCACTCATATCAACAAGTTATTACCATCCAATTATTATCATAAATCTAAATTAGTTTTCCTTCATAGTGCTGCTCCTGCTAAGCACCCTCAAAAAAAGCTGTAATGAATGATCCAGTATGTGTTTGTGTTTGCTCTGGAAAACGTGTTTTTGCAGTGTTGAGCAGAATAGCCAATCACAGACATATCCAGTGCTGAGTTCTGCAAGCTCGAGAATCATCTTATTATAACAAAGTGTAGACATTATGTAAATAAAATATTCATTGTGCAGTGTAGAGAGCTTCATTGCTTATAATACAATTTTGTGGTTGATTTTAAGGGAGCACTTTTTGGCTATATACAGTATAATTTGGAATTTGTATAAAACCTTGACATAGTTATCAACCCAAGCAATGAACTGGACTAAAAAATATGTGAAAATGTGAATCAAAGCTAGAGCACTCTCAGTGCTTTAATTCTTGAACAAGGGCTGATAATATAATACATCATTTGCATTTGCAGCTGTACTAGTAGTTGCGCTTTTTTTCCATTGCAGATAAATAAGAGAAAAAACAGAAAACATGCTTGTTAATGCTTTTATTTTAGTGTGATTTTTTTCACTAAACAAAACCTCCAGTCTTTCACGTGCATCTTTAAAAAAAATTGTGATTGTAAAATGGTGGCGGCACGACAGTGTTTTGCCTAAAGCGGCAGTTGAGCTTGTGCCAGTCCTGCATATAACAAATAAAAAACACAATATAAGATGCAAAAAAGAGACAATGTATGCCCTTCATAAGACAAGCAGTGTGGAGGATGATGATTCTGTCACCCTTACAAAAGTTTAAAAACAGTTGCTTGCAAAAAAAGTAATTGCTTTGGAAACATCATTGAGAATTATCTTCTATATGTATACAAGGTAAGGTTTTCATGTTAATGTTAAGTTGACATAGTTATGATATTATGAACAGTGACATTTACAGTTCATATAGATCCTGTTTTTAAACTCTTGCTACGTTTTTACAGGTTTCAGTGGACAAGTGACTGTGACTCAGACTCCCTCTGTAAAAATGATTCAGATTGGAGAATCAGTCACTATAAACTGTAAAACAAACACAGTAGTGGCCAACTGTAATGGTCAATATACTTGTATGGCCTGGTACCAACAAAAACCTGGAGAAGCCCCTAAACTCCTGATTCATTCTGCAAATCGAAGGGAATCCAACACTCCATCTAGATTCAGTGGCAGTGGATCCAGAACTGATTTCTCTCTCACCATCAGTGGAGTCCAGACTGAAGATACAGGAGATTATTACTGTCAGAGTTTACACAGTGGTGGTGTGTTCACACAGTGTAAAGAGTCGTACAAAAACCTCGGTCAGTCAGAGTCACAGTGACTGCACTGATACAGCTGAGAGACACTGCAGCTGCTGATGAGACGATCACAAACAACACAATGACACAGCGTATCAAACATTTTAGAAACTATTTATTTTTATGATATAGTTGTGAAGTAGAAATGTATTAGTAGAAACAAGGACAGAGTAGTCAAAACCAGGCGATGGTCAAAAACTAGGCAACCAGACAGAGAAGCAAACAGCATGCAGGAGTCAATTAAGATCAGAACCCAAATATTACAAAAACTGGTAGTGTAGAGTGTGAAACAAGCAACACTTCACACTGAGTGAACAAACAGTGAACAAACACCTGAGAAGAATCACATCAGAGTTCAGGTGAGTGTGACGTCTGGTGGTGGAGTTAAGAAGTGACAAACGTGTGGCAATACCAAGGAAATATAATATAATTCTACTTTATTCTACACTGTAAAATCTAATTAGTTGGGCTTACTTAAAAAAGCATGCAAACCTTTTGCCTTGAAAAAACTAAGTTAAGTGAAATAGGAATAGTATGTTGTACTGTGCTTAGTTAGTATAGTTTACTTACACATGAGTTCTAGTAACTAAAAAAGAACTGTAGGGGGTACTTGATCCTTTCATTTAGGTTTACTCATGACTTAGTATAGCTACTCACTGACTCCCAGAGTGCATTGCGGCATGAATAAATTATGCAGTTGCTTTGTTTTACAGTTGTTGATTTTATTCGCCAATTTAATTTGCTGTCTTGTGTCAGTAGTAGCACAACAAAAAGAGCAAATAAAATGGTTATTGTTACAGTTAATAAAAATAAATGAAATTGAATTGTAACCATTGTTGTAATCCGCGTGCTGAATGTTTATGTCTGTGTGTGACTTTAGCATATTACCATGCACTGTTTAAGGATTACATAAACTCAATTAAAAGCATCTCGAGACTCCTTTGTTTTTCTTCTTCTGTTGTTATGTTGCACATAAGTAACATATTAGTGCATTGCTTCCTCTCAAGTGTATTAATGCATTGGTTCCTTTGTGTCTACTTGAATATTTTAA
>JADLZN010001318.1:5000-45000 GCA_018155175.1 Sinocyclocheilus anophthalmus
GCTTTTATAAATGTTACCTTGTTCAGACTCTGGAGAAAGAGTAGCGCTGCACATCTGCTCTGATGAATGTCGATTCTCTGCAGATTGATGTGGTTTACAGTAAAAGACAGTCAGTAGCTGCCGTTCTGCACTTCATTTCATTACTAATAACCACACAAACCTGTCAAACACACATTTCTCCTTTCTCTACTCGTCATCACGCGCACAAATTATTCATCGGTCTGTAGAAACCACAAATCTGTGAAGTTTGTTCAGTAATAAAAATGTCATGCTTGATTCTGATGTATGAAATAAACAGTAGTGCGTCATAATCCGTGTGTTTGGAGTAAATCATTAATTCATTACAATAAATGAATCCAATATCCACTCATTTAATTTAGAGAATTTTACCCTGCGTCCCAATGTGCAAACTATCCACCGTCTGCCCTAAATAGTATTGAAAATTGCTAATATATCACAGAGTTTTGCACATTGGGACGCAGGCTTTGTGTCACAGGTGAGCTCACGTGACAGGAGGAGGATTGCGTCTCAGCGGTGAGTTTATTCCCATCTCTTCAGAATCACACAAACACAAACTCCTCATCCTCAGCTCGAGCTGCTGTGTGAGGAAGAGGAGCGGGTCTGTTACTGTGTAGCGACTGCTGAGAGGACGCTCTGCGATCTGTTACATTGTGAGTTATAAGAGCAGCGTTTGAAATATTCCAGAGTAGAACTAAACTCCGAAAGACTTTAAAGTTTGTTTTGTTTCTGTCGGTTTATTTTCCGTCAGTTCAGATTCAAACGTCCGCCACTGCAGTGAATCTTTACAAGATACTTTGATGTCTCATCCAAACCACGTTATCAATAATTCTGTCTGTCCTGTTGTATGTTCGGTCTTTATGATGAAGAGGTGTCTTCAGTTTTCACAATGATCTTAACTCTCAAATACATTATTCTGGAAACGTGTTGATGTGTACTACTGTGCAAAAGATTGGAGTCAGTATTTATTTATCTACAAATTACTACTTTTATTCAGCAAGGACGCGTTAAGTTGATCAAAAGTGACAGTAAAGACATGTATAATGTTGCAGAAGATTTGATTTCAAATAAATGCGTTTTTTTTAAACTTTCTATTCATCAAAGAATCCTGAAAAATAACATGTATGACGGTTTCCACGAAAATATTAATGTTTTCAACATTGCTAATAATCAGAAATGTTTCTCAAGCAGCAGATCAGCATATTATACTGATTTCTGAAGATCATGTGACACTGAAGACTGGAGGAATGATGCTGAAAATACATCAGAACAGAGATTCACATAGAAAACAGCTATTTTAAACTATAATAATATTTCACTGTTCTTGCTGATTTTGGATCAAATAAATGCAGCTGTGGTGAGCAGAAGAGACTTCTTTCAGAAACATTAAAACGTCTTCCGGAACCCTGGTTGTGTGAACGTCCAAGGATGTTTACATTTATTCCATATTTGGATGGCTTCAGAGTGTAATAGTGTACCTGTTCCTCTCTGTTTCAGTAAACCGATGAGGGAACATGAGCTCCAGAAGATGTGCAGCACCAGCAGGTGAACTAGTCCACCATCCTCCTGCTTCAGGAGGCCACTAAACTCTCAGACGTCACAGAGACCGCGGTGATGTCCAGACCTGCATCTGAGCCCGTTCCCTGCAGCAGCGCCCCGTCCAGCGCATGTTTCTCACTCATTTACGAGCTCACAGATGCAGAGGAACTCAAAGAACCCGGCGAGCTCGCTGAGCTCATAAAGACACACACAGCGGATCACATCAGCGCCAGTGAGAAGACAGAAAACCCGTCTGTGCTGCACATCGAGGGCCGTTCTGATCGGGACGAATCTGTTATCTCGTCTGCAGGAAGTGGTTGTCCTCTTCACTTCCTATCTGGTGTCTGAGCGAGACGCTGAGAGCGAGTGGCTCCCTCTGAAAGCTCACAGTGTTCCTCACAGCCGACAGACCTCAATAATAATCTCTTGGAGAGCGTGAGTAAGTCCCGAGCGCAGCCCCGACCCGCAGGACCCCCGCCGGGACGATTGGATATCACCTTCGCAGCACAGGTGAACCTGTTTGGGGTGAGGGAGGGAGTATGGTGTGTTTCTGCTCAGCGAGGAGATCCGGCGCTGGAGGAGAAGCAGGAGCAGGAGCTCCGAAGAGGAGAGCGACTCCTGCGCTCTGTCCCGTCAGTACTGCACACGAGCACCAGAGGGCGCTCAACACACACACACACACCACCAACACACACACACACAGGTTTGTTTTATGGTTTATGGGGACTCTCCATGGGCAGTAATGGTTTTTATACTGTACAGACCGTATATTCTATTGCCCTATACCAACCCTACCCCTAAACCTACCCCTCACAGGAGACTTTGTGCTTTTTTAGATTTTCAAAAACACTCATTCTGAATTATTTATAAGCCTATTGAATTACGGGGACACTGAAAATGTCCTCATAAATCACCTTCTCGTTGTAATACTTATGTCATAACCATGTTATTATACAAAATTGTGTCCTCATAAACCACATAAACAAGCACACACACACACAAGCCCACGTCTCACAACAGCAATCACAACACAAACCACACGCTCTCAACTCATTCACTCTCGCAACGCACATCACACACACACACACAACACACACAGACACACACACACACAAAAACACACACAAACACACACACACACACACACACACACACGCTCTCACTCATTCACTCTCGCTCACTACACAAGCTCAAATCACTCACTCACTCACACACACGATCCTCACATCCCACACACACACGCACTTCCACACACCACACACACTCTCCACCACTCACTCAAACAACGCTACGTCTCACTCACACACACACAACAGACTCTCTCACACACACACACACACTCTCAACACACACACACAGAGCCAACACAACGCTCACTAACACACACAACAGCTCTCGCAACCAGGACACACACACACTCTACACACACTCACTCACACACACACACAAACAAACACTCACTCACACACACACACACGCGCTCTCACTACACACTCCTCACACACTCTCACACACACACACACTCACTCAATCACTCCTCCCACACTCTCACACACACACACACACACACACACACACACTCCTCACACAGATCCAAACACTCACACTCACGCACTCACTCACACATGCACTCACACACACACACACTCTCTCACACAGACTCACACACACACACACTCACTTCACACACACACACACGCTCACTCACCAACATCACACTCTCTCTCACACCACCACACTCACCACAAACACGTCTTCACTCACACACACACCCGCTCTCACTCATTCACTCTCTTGACACACACAGACAACCTGCGAAGATGCATCAATCGACACACACGACACACACCCACACTCTCACAACAGACTCCACAACACAGCCATCTGAAACGAACACAACGTCACTCACACAACGCTCAGCTCACAACACACACAAACCACTCTCTCAACCACACATCATCGAGCCAATGGCACTCACACACCCACGCTCACTAACACCAAACCACCACGCTATCACTACGGCACTCTCAAGCGCACACGACACACACTCACTCACTCACACACTCACACACACACACACACACACACTCTCTCACACAGACTCACACACACACACACACACACACACACACAAGCCACTCACTCAAGCGCAATCACTCAATCACACACAACGCTCATCACACAACACACACACCTCTCTGCCACAACCACACACACACACACACGAATCAATCACACATGACCGCTCACTCACACACACATAAACACACACACACAACTCTCTCACACAACACACACGACTCAGGATAACAGCACTGACGACTCGGCTCACACACACACACACCACAGCCCCACACACTAGTTAGTGCTGGTCAGCTCACTCATTACTAGTACTAGTGCTCACACTCATCACACTCAAATCTATATTATTAAGTGTTAAACTGCAGCATTTGTGCTTCAAACATGAATGATTCCCAAGGAAATAAGACTGATTTTGATTTTGACGTAAGCAAAAATCCGCTATTTTACATTTATAATCACAGGTGAAAAAAAGTGCACGTCCATAATGTACTTAAAGTGCTAATTTTGTCCTTAATATACTAAAAAATATTATTTAGTACTTCTTAAGATACCATTAAGAACAAGTGTACTCAACTGTGCTATTGGGAGACAACCATGAATGTGAGTAAATGTGCTTTTAAAATTACTATGTATTTAAAAATTTATTATACCACTTGACAGTACACGTAACCCATCTTTTACACACTGAGTTACAATCAGTGCACTACAAGGGTGTAGCTAATACATTTTTTAAATAAATAAATCAGGGCTGTAATGTTCTCTCACTTATGAACGTCAGTCGCCTTGGGTTTATACTGACATGTCAGAAACAAACCTTTATGTTTACATGCATGACATCAGAAAGTTGCAGAAGTCCTATTTAACTGTTCAATGTAGTTATGAAATCGAGGAACGTTATCTCTAAACATGCAGTTTCACAGATAGTGAATCAACACTGCAAACATTTGTTTCTTGTCAAGTAACTGCGTCTATTCAAGAATGTTTTGGTATTTATACTAGAAAACAAGACAAAAAAAATACTACCAAGAAAATTTTTTTGCACAAAGGTGATCTCAGACGATGAGGAACAGTCCTATTCCTAATGATTTGAGCACTGTAAATCATTGCTGTAAGGTCTCTGGTGAGGTAGTTACGCTGTGATGTGTGTGGGTGTGTGTGTGTGTGTGTGTGTGCAGTGATGACAGGAGTGTGTGTGTGTGTGTGTGTGTGTGTGTGAAGAGATAGTGTGGGTGTGACGTGAGTAGTGTGTGTGTGTGATGAAGTGTGTGGGGTGTGTGTGTGTGTGAGGGACAGAGTGGTGTGTGTGTGTGTGTGTGTGACTGAGGACACGTGTGGGGTTTAGTGCTGAGAAAGAGGTGTGTGTGTGTGACTGAGAGAGGTGATGTGTGTGTGATGTGTGTGTGTGTGAGAACAGAGTGTTGTGGGAGGGGTGTGAGATGAGAGGGTGTGTGGGTGTAGTGAAGACATAGAGTGGGTGTAAGATGGGTGAATGAGAGTGTGTGACTGAGAGTGTGTGTGTGTGTGTGTGTGGTGAGAAAGAGGGTGGTGTGTGTGTGAGTGAGACAAGGTTGTGTGTGTGTGTGTGAGACTGAGAGTGTGTGTGTGTGTGTGTGTGAGACGGAGGTGCGGTGTGGGTGGTTCTGATTCCTGTCCTTTATGACGAGCTGGAGTGAGTTTGGCCCCGGCCTGTCAATCGGAAAGCGGCATTAGACCAAGAGTATGAAATAACCACGCATTCGTGCGCTCACACCTCTCACCGCGGTGCACATATTCTGTTTGGAAGATGACCGCCGCTCTCGCCAAAGCGCTCGACATCAAGCCTCCAGCGCTACAACAGGAAGTGTGGACAGGAAACAGCTGTCCCTGACATCCTCCCTCTGCTGCTCCAGGTGCATCCTGGGTACTCGAGCGGCGCAGACACAGCTCTATCTGTCCCTGATGGTTGTGTTCTGATGCTGTTGTGAGCTCTGGTGAATCTCGCTGCGCGTGACGGATATATTAATCCCTCGCACAGGTGTGAGCAGCGCATGGGTTTCTGCATCTTATCAAACCGCATGATGTGTGACCGGCTCTCGCTGGAGTTCATTTAGTCCACAAACCGTGACCGAGAGCATCGCTCAGTGAAGCAGCTCAATAACAGCACACATGATCGGAGGAATCATTCACGATTGGAGCACAAACACACACTGACTCTAGCACTTACTGCTGGAATACAGGACTGACTTACAGTCCGGACGAGTCAGTGCTAGCTGGAGAAATCAGGCTGCAGATGTTGGGTTCTGCGTGTGTTCGTCGTGAATGTCTGTTAGTGTGTGATGAGTGACTGGTGTGATATCTGTTGTGTTCCAGCCTTTAGTGCTAAAGCTTTTATCACCAGCAGTGACAATGTCGGAGCACCGCTGAACACACAACACACACACACACACACACACAGTCACACACACAGTCACAGTCACTGAACACACACACACACAGTCACAGTCTCATTCACTCACACACACACACACACACACTCTCACACACACACACACACACACACACACTCACACACTCACTCACTCACTCACACACACACACACAAGCTCACTCACCCACTCACGCACTCACACACACACTCACGGTCACTATCACGCACTCACTCACGCACTACACAGCACAACACACACATAATCACTCAACGCACCTCACATCACTCACTCACACACCCTATCAGATGAACAATCATACACACACACAATCTTGAACACCGTATAACACACAAACACACACACACACTCACAAACACACAAACAAACACACACAAACACACACACACACACTCACACTCACTCACTCACACACACACACACAAACACACACTCACTCACTCACTCACTCACACACCCACTCACTCACTCACTCACTCACTCACTCACTCACTCACTCACACACACTGAACACTAATACACACACACAGGCTGAAAACCACCAAACAAACCACACTCATCACTCACCACACACAACTCACTCAAACACAAACGACACAACACACACACACACACTCACTTACTCACACACACTCACACACACACACATAACACACACACACACACAACACACACCACACACACACACACCCACACACACACCCACACCACACTCACTCACTCACTCCTTATTGCCCTAAACAATTAAGCCTCACTGATCTGTATTTCTGACACACAATAGTGTTTACATGGATGGAGGAAATGTGTCTCAAACACAAGTGTGTGAGTGTCTGAATTATGAAGAGACGTTTGTATATAGCACATGAAGTGTGTGTGTGTGTTTGATGTAATTCTCTCTCTCTTGTCCTCTTCATAACCCTCTGTCTGCTGGTCAGATATTACACAGATTGTGAAAAGTCGATATCCATGAAACACACACACACACACACACACACAGAGAGAGTCATTATTGCTGCTTGTGTGCGGTGTTTGTGTTAGACAGGTAGGACATACAAGGCGACTTGATTCAAACGGGAGGCAGTGATTTCTCCCTGGTGAGGAAAACACGCGCTATTAATACCATCAGTTTGACTTTCACCCAGAGCCTCTGACCCGACGAGGAGCTGACTTACTGAAAACATGTATCTGCTCAGTCTTTATGTTTTTGTGATTGTGTGAAGCTGTCTGTGATCACAGGCTGGTCTGTTGTTTACATGTGGACTGGGGCTAGTTGTCACACTGGATATATTACAGTGAATTTCTGAATAAACTATAAAGAAACATTGGCTGATATGCTGGACTGATGCTGACTCCTGTCTGTGGATGAAGCTGTAAAAGGCCAGAGGTTTGAGTTACTCATGCCACTGCAGATTTAGCCGGTCATGGTCTAATAAGAGGTGGTGTGCTGGACTAACACAGTCCTCTGTCTCACTCACTTTTGTTTATTAGAGACAATTTATTTGATATAATACAAATAATCAGCCACACTTTAGTTTGGGGAACAATTCTCTCTACTGATTAACTATTAACTATGACTTTTGACTAATAAACTACTGATTTGCTGCTTATTAATAGTTCGAAAGATAGCTGTTACGTTTAGGTATGGGGTGGATTAAGGGATCTAAAATATGGTCATGCAGAAAAGCAAACGAGAAAAAGGCATGTAATAGGGCTTATAACTACTACGAAACAGCCAATAAGCATGCTAGTAAGCATCTAGTTAATAGTGAGAATTGGTCATCTAAAGAATTAAACTAGTACGAATAATAATCATCTGAATGTGAGTTTAGAGGGAAAATGAATACAAATGATTTGAAATAAATGGAGGTATAGATGTCACTCTTGAAGATTCGATCGTGCTGCTTCTGAGCTGAACGCTGAAAAGACCAGTTCTATGTTTTTTTCGAAATGGAGTGAACGCATTTCTCCAGTGCTGTTTTAAAACTCACGTCTTTAATTTAACACTGAGGCAAATCTCACAAGTACCGAGATATGAGACAGCGCCTCGACCGACTCGTAACACAGCTGCAAACACAAGCACACACACCCACACAACTACGCGCCACGAACGAACATCATCGCCAGCACCAACACACACTCACAAACACGCACACACACACTCAAGCACAAACTCACACACACACTCAACCAAACACACACACAAGCACCACACACCACGCACAGGACACACACCTCAAGCACCCTCACACACGCACGCGAATAACACACACACACACTCACTAAACCGCCCAAACATCAAGCACACACTCACACACACACACACAAACAACAAACACACACACACACACACACTACCAACACACAGGAAGAGAAAGCACCCACACACACTCAAGGCACAGACAACTTCACAACCACGCCCGCACTCCACACACTCACTAAAACACGCCGCAACACGAAACAAAACAACACACAGCACCACAGCCCTGCAAAGCACAGCAACACCACCAGCAAGCACACACTCAGGCAACACACCACAATCAAGACAGACACACTACCACCCGCACGCACTCCACACACCCACTAACAACCCACGCCAAGCACACTCACTAAAAAACACACACACTTCAAACAAACACCACACACCCACACAACACACTACACACTAAGCGACACCCACACATCAAGCACGGGGACAACGCAACGACACCACATCAAGGCGACAATGGACCACACTTCACATCACACACACTCACAAACACGCTTACGCACCACTCGAAACTAACACACACGCCCACCCAAACACGCGCTGACGCACACACTCCGCACACTAACTACGCACGCACAACACACTCCAGACAGGACACACGTCACACCACGCCTACGACACACTCAAGCAACGCAAACAACGACACACCACAAACCACACGACGAACACTCAGACACATCACACAAACTGCACGCACCACACTACACACAGCACACACAACACTCAAGCACAGAACCAAGACCCCATCAAACACGCCGCTCACATGCACCTCACACACGCAGCACACCACACACGCCACCAACCGGCCACGCACCCATCAGCACACTCACAAACACGCCCCGCAACACACTCCAGCACACCCACACTCACACACGCACGCACACACTCAAGCACGCACACACTCACACACGCACACACAAACACGAACGCACACCACGCAAGCAACACTCACTCACACGCACGCTGACACACAACCAAGCAACACACACACTCAAGCACAGGACACACTCAACATCAAGGCCCACTCAACACACGCGTTACGCCCACACACAATCAAAAGGGGGGCCCAAACACACACACATCAAGCCACAGACAACATACACACGCACGCACACTCTTAACACACGCCACAGCCCAACTCAGCACGCACACACTACACAAGCACACCCAAACACGCAGCACACAACTCAAGCAGCACTCACACGCACAACACGCGCCGCAGCATAACAACCACACTCAAGCCCCGAACACTCACACACGCACAAACATGCCAGCACGCCAACATCGGCACACTCAAACACGCACACTCAAACACGCGCACACACTCAAGCACACACACTCAAGCACGCACACACTCACACACGCACACTCAAACACACACACACACACACACACACACACACACATTGACTGATGTGAGGGTGAGGCGTGATGAAGACCGTATCTGTGATGCTGGACTGATTCTTTGTGTGATTCCTGAAAAAGTTGGCGCCTTTTTAAATATGTCTGATCTCCAATTGTCGTCAATGAATTGTTTATAAAACACACGGGGTTTTATTCTACTGCCAGGTTCAGGGGGGTTATGCGCTAGCACGTGTAAACACAGTCTATTCCAGAGAGTCGGGACAAACAAAGCAGCGTTCGCGACGGAGCAACACACACACAATTGCTCTTACTGCTGTTCTAATGATTATCGATCCAGATTATTCTAAATGCCTAATAATTTGCATAAAAGCACCCAAACTGTGTCTTTCTGTGCAGCCTCACCTGTCTTCATCTCCAGAGCATCGGCGAGGCTACAGAAGACCTTTTGTGGCTTTGTTCACGCTTTATTCACAGCAGGATCTTCAGGTAAATCAGAATGTGCTTTTCACAACATGCCATCATGCTTTGTTGTCATATCACTCCTATTTTATTTTATTGTTTTTTTTTTGTGAAGGTTACTAGTAAGATCACTGTGAGCATGTGATCTCTGCATACATTTGGTTTCAAATGGTTCTTGTTTTTATAGTAAATTTACAATACATTTTAGTGTTAACTTGCTGATCAATCATGATTTTTGTGTGAAAATGTTAGTACTCTGAATTTACGCTCGGATGTGTGAGTGTGTGTGAGAGAGAGAGAGAGAGAGAGTGTGTGTGTGTGTGTGTGAGAGAGAGAGAGAGAGAGAGTGTGGGTAGTGTGGAAGAGAGAGACGAGAGGTGTTGTGGTGTGGAGAGAGAGAGGAGGAGGCGGGAGGGGAGTAGAGAGGAGAGCGGAGAGAGAGGGAGAGAGAGAGTGGTGGTGGTGTGGTGGGGAGAGAGAGAGGAGAGAGAGTGTTGTGTGTGTGTGTGTGTGTGTGTGTGGAGAGAGAGAGAGAGAGAGTGTGTGAAAGTGTGTGTGTGTGTGTGAGAGAGAGAGAGAGAGAGAGAGAGAGATGAAGTGTGGGTGTGTGTTTGTGGGTGAGGAGAGGAGAGAGGTTTGTGTGAGAGAGACGAGAGTGTTCTGTGGGTGAGTCGTTTGATCTGTGTGAGAGAGGTGGGAGGAGGAGAGAGAGTTATGGGAGGGTTGTGGTGTGAGATATGAGGAGGAGAGAGGAGAGTGAGAGGAGAGAGAGTGGGGGGTGTGGTGTGTGTGTGGAGAGGAGAGAGAAGGAGAAGAGAGAGGAAGAGCCGATGATGAGAGGAGAGGACGAGAGCGGGAGAGCTGTCTGTGTGGGTGTGAGAGTGGACGCGGAGAGGAGAGGGAGAGAGTGTGTGTGACGCGTGTGTTGACTGAGGATGGAGGGGAGAGAGAGAGGATGGAGATGGAGAGAGAGTGTTAGGAGGGAGAGAGGAGGGGGATGCGAGGGCGAGAGGAGAAGGAGAAGGAGGAGGAACGAGAGACGAGGAGTGAGAGGCGATAGGAGGCACGAGAGGGAGAGGGAGGGGGAGGGAGGAGGGAGGCTGAGGAGAGAGTGTGAGCGAGTGTGTGTTTGTGAGAGAGAGAGAGCGAGAGTGTGTGTTTGGTTGTGTGGAGTGTGTGAGAGGAGAGAGAAGAAGAGAGTGTGGTGTGTGTGTCGTGTGAGAGAGCGAGAGAGAGAGAGGTGTGTGTGAGTGGGTGTGAGAGAGAGAGTGTGTTTGCGACTGTGAGTGTGTGGTGTGTGTTGCCCGCTTGTGTGTATGAGAGAGAGTGTGAGTTTGTGTGTGTGTGAGAGAGAGAGTGAGTGAGGGTGTGTGTGTGTGTGTCGTGGGGCGTGTTTTTTTTTTTCTTTGTGTGGATGAGAGATGAGTGGAGTAAGGTGTGTGTGTGTGTGTGAGCGTGTGTGTATGAGAGAGAGTGTGAGTAAGTGTGTGTGTGTGTGTGAGCGGTGTGTGCGTTTTTTGGGACACATGAGGACATAAAATGTGTATATGACAAAGGTATTTGACAGGTTTACAAGGAGAAGGTGACGTTTTCAGACATTACCCCAGGCCCCCTTTCAAACCGTTATAAAATCACACGAATGGGTGTATTGAAAATCTGAAAAATAGCACAAAGGTCTATGTGAGGGGGTTTAGGCGGGTAGGGGGTGGTGTAGGGCAATAGAAAACTGGTCTGTACAGTTATAAAAAACTTTACAACTATGGCGAGAGTCCCCACTTTTAACCACAAAGGTTAAACCTGGTGTGTGTGTGTTGTGTGTGTTGTCTGTGTGTGTGTGTGTGTTGTGTGATGTGTGTGTGTGTGTGAGTGAGTGAATGTGTATGTGTGTGTTGTGTGTGAGTGAGGTGAGGTTGTTGTGTGTTGGTGTGTGTGTGGTGTGTGTGTGGGGAGTGGTGTGTTGTGTGTGTGTTGTGTGTGTGTGAGTGTGAGTGAGTGAATGAATGTGAGTGAATGTGAGTGTGTGAGTGAGTGAGCGAGTGAGTGAGTCATGTGGAGATGAGGAGAGGGAGGGGGGGGGGGGGGGGGGGGGGGGGGGGGGGGGGGGGGGGGGTTTTTTTTTTTTTTTTTTTTTTTTTTTTTTTTTTTGGGAGAGAGAGAGATGAGTGGAGAAGAGAGAGAGAGAGAGGTGGTTGTGTGTTGTCTTGTGTGAGAGAGGAGAGAGTGTTGTGACGAGAGACGAGAGAGTGTTAGGAGACGAGGGATGAGGATGTGTGTGGGTGTGTGTGGGAGAGAAGAGAGACGGAGGTAGAGATGGGAGGAGAGGAGAGAGACGGAGAGAGAGAGAGAGAGCGACGGGTGCTGTGGGTGTGTGTGTGAGAGAGAGCTGTTGAGAGATAGAGAGGAGAGAGAGAGACGAGAGTGTGTGTGTGTGTGTTTTTGAGAGAGAGAGAGAGAGAGAGATGAGCGAGTGTGTGTGCTGGGGTGGTGTGTGACGGGCGGAGGGCGGTGAGGAGAGGATGAGACGAGAAGTAGACGAGAGAGGATGTGTGTGGGGGAGATAGAGAGAGTATCGAGAGGTTTCTGTGTGAGTTGTGGTGGAGAGAGGGGAGAGAGAGGGAGAAGGAGAGTATTTGTGTGTGTGAGAGAGAGAGAGAGAGAGAGGGTGTGTGAGGTGTGAGAGAGAGAGGGTGTGGGTGTGTGTGTGAGAGAGAGAGAGAGAGAGTGTGTGTGAGTATGTGTGTGT
Source organism: Sinocyclocheilus anophthalmus (assembly GCA_018155175.1). Classification (NCBI taxonomy): domain Eukaryota; kingdom Metazoa; phylum Chordata; class Actinopteri; order Cypriniformes; family Cyprinidae; genus Sinocyclocheilus; species Sinocyclocheilus anophthalmus. Next base: position 17,899 of record JADLZN010001318.1, read on the forward strand.
GTGAGAGAGAGAGAGTGGGGGAGAGAGTGTGTGAGAGAGAGAGAGAGTATGTGTGTGAGAGAGAGAGAGAGAGAGTGTGTTGTGAGGAGAGAGAGGAGGCGAGAGTGTGTGTGAGTGTGTGAGAGAGAGAGTGGGTGTGAGAGAGAGAGAGAGAGTGTGGGTGAGGAGGTGTGTGTGTGAGAGAGATGAGAGATTGTGTGTGAGAGACTTGGAGAGAGAGAGAGTGTGTGTGAGGAGCGAGAGAGCGAGAGTGTGGTGAGTGTGTGAGAGAGAGGAGGAGTGAGAGAGGTGTCGTAGGGAGGAGGAGAGAGAGAGTGTGTGTGAGAGAGAGAGAATGTGTGTGTGTGTGAGAGAGAGAGATGGAGAGGAGAGTTCGCTGACATTGTGTGTGTGTGTGTGAGAGAGAGAGGAGAGTGTGTGAGGTGTTTGCGTGTCCGAGGGATGGTTTGGCGAGTGGTGGTGTGTTTTGCGAGTGTGTGTGTTTGTGAGTGGTGTGTGTGTGTGGGTGTGTGTGTTAGAGTGTGTGTGTGTCTGTGTGTGTGAGTGTGTTTGTGTGTGTGTGTGCGTGTGTGTGAGTGAGGTGTGTGTGTGTGTGGCCGCGTCGTTGTGTACTGAGAGAGATTTTGGAGTAAGGTGGGTGTGTGTGTGTGGCGCGTGTGTGCGTTTTTGTGACATATGAGGACATGAATGTGTATAATGACAAAGGTATGACAGGTACTACAAGGAGAAGGTGACTTTTCAGGAAATTACCCCATGTCCCCACTTTTCAAAAACTTATAAATCATACAGAGTGAGTTTTTTTGAAAATCTAAAAATGCAGAAAGTCTCCTGTGAGGGGTAGGTTTAGGGGTAGGGTTGGTGTAGGGCAATAGAATATACAGTTTGTACAGTATAAAAACCATTACGCCTAATGGGATGTCCCCACTTTTCACAAATGTAAACCTGTGTGTGTGTGTGTGTGTGTGTGTGTGTGGTGGTGTGGTGTGTGTGTGTGTGTGGTGTGTGTGTGGTGAGTGAGTGACTGTGAGTGACCGTGATGTTGTGAGTGTGTGCGTGAGTGTGTGTGTGTGTGTGTGTGGAGAGAGAGAGTGTGTGTGTGTGTGAAAAAGAGTGTGTGCGTGTGTGTGTGTGAGAGAGAGAGAGAGAGAGAGAGAGGGTGTGTGAGAGAGAGTGTGTGTTGTGTGTGTGTGTGTGTGAGAGAGAGAGTGTGTGTGTGTGTTGTGTGTGTGGTGTGAGAGAGAGAGAGAGAGAGAGAGTGTGTGTGAGAGAGAGAGAGTGTGTGTGTGTGAGAGAGAGAGAGTGTGTGTGAGTGAGTGAGTATGTGTGTTTGCGTGTGTGAATAAATGCTGCTTCACTTTCAGTTGTGTACTTCAGTTTGACTGTGAGAGAGACCTTTTACAATGTTGTACAATAATGATGTAAGTTGTGCTTCCTTTTGGTCGAGATCCAATAACTTTCAGTGTCTGAGTCTGACCAGAGAGAGAGAGATGGGGGGGGGGGCAGGCACTGTTTTTACTCTTATCAGCATCACCATATTGTACAAGTACATCCTCCTGTCCAGCAGAGAGCGGAAAGCTCTCACTCTCTCTCTCTCTCTCTCTCTTTGTGTCTCTCTGTGTCTCTCGTCCAATACTAGTTCAGCTCAACTGGTGTCCAGCTGGAGCAGCTTGTCTGTTGGTGATGGGGGCTGATGGAGAGAGAGACAGGCACTCGTGCATCACTTCTACACCAGCGCAGTGCTCCGTCATTCCTGCGGTGAGGTCTCCGCTCTGTGTCTCTGATCTTCACTGAACGCTGGAGAAACTACGGGAAGGAAGTGCGAGGAGGAGAGCGAGGGTGCGATCGCTTCACAGAAGACGACAGAGAAAGTGACCACAAACACGGTGAGTGACCGACGAGATCTCGCACCGCAGCAGATGCTTCTTCAGGAGCAGTGCTGACACTCTGAATAACTTCATGCGTTTATTCAGCACTACTGACATGAGAACAAACTCATTTGAGAATCAGAGAGTTCTTGTAAACTGACATAGACATTAAAGACTCGACGACGCTTGAAACATCGGGGGAACGTTTGGAGGAAATGTGACTGTGAAATGCGTGATGTTTCATGCGAGTGACCATCTGAAAACACCTGGAGCTTCTAGAACTGAGTGTGTGTGTTTTGTTCAGGATCGGACTGGTCGTTGTGAAAAATAAAGCTCATTAAAAACTACAGAAAGAGGAACCTAATGTGAGGAATAACAGCCGACGTTTAAAAGAGGGAAACGGGAAGGAAAGCTTTTGCAGAAGCGTGTGTTGAATCTCTCTTTGTGTCTGTGTGAGGATTGACTCGTCGATCAATCAGTGACTGATCTCTAGACAGCAGGACGACTGACAGATGATATACGCACCAGTAACAACTAACACAAGCGGACACTGATGCAGCTGTTCCTGATGATCTCAGAAGGCCGACACTAACATGAGCTGTTTTGTTTCAGCAGTGGGTGTGTTTTTCGGTCACTGAACTGGAGTCACTCTGGATTCCCCTGCAGTGTGAATGCGAATCTTAAATCCCCCGTATACTCACAGCACATTTACAGCATCCCACGAGCACACCTACATATTACACGCTCGCTGCGGACCAGTGGCAGTTTGACGGTGTTTACAAGCGGAGTGAGCTTTTCTGGAACCTTTCTGGTCTGGCAAGAGTTTATTTCAGAAGTTTGAAACCGCTTGCCAAGCCAAACGTTCTGAAAAACCTCACAAACACAAAAGTTTGACTTCTTTTTGTTTCAAATGATGTCACACCAGTTTGTTTGAGATTTTTGAGATTTATATATCATATGAAAGCTGAACAAATAAGCTTTCCACTGATGTATTGTTTGAAAATCTGCAAAACATCTAAATATTGAGAAAATCATCTTTAAAGTTGTGCAAATGAAGTTCTTAGCAATGCATATTACTAATCAAACATTAAGTTCTGATATATTTACGGTAGGAGATTTACTAAATATCTTCATGGAACATGATCTTTACTTAATATCCTAATGATTTTTGGCATAAAAGAGAAATGTATAATTGTGATCCATACAATGTATTGTTGGCTATTGCTACAAATATCCCCCAGCGACTCAACACTGCTTTTGTGCTGCAGGGACACATATATTTTATACTAGTAATATCATAATATGACTTCAGAGGCTGCTGTCTCGGACTGTTTTGCTGTTTCAGGACCGAACAGACATCTGCAGACCTCCCCATGAGGAGCGATGAGAAGAAGCGATCGTCAGTCTCCGGTCATGATGGAGAACGAGCCGCCCATCTCTCCGTCTGTCCTCCAGCCCGTCAGTCCAGCTCGCTCGAGTTCCCCCGATGCTGACGCGGCTCGAGATGCAGAGAGCTGTACGCATGCAGTCGAACCCGAGACGGACCCCCGCCGGAGCCCCCCCGCCGCCTCCTCGCCGTCCCTCCCGCCCAACATCCCGGTCATCAGCCTGGCTCACAGCAAACTGCCGCTGCCTGCGCTCTCCATGCTGCGCCTGTCCCTGCTGCCTCCGGCCCTCCTGCAGACGCACCCCTTCATCAGCAGGTATTTACTAAAGCAATAAGCCCCGTGAAGCCGTGCTTTACAGTGAATTTATAACAGATAAGGGGCGTTGTTAGCTTAGCTGTTATAAATTCACTGTAAACCACGGCTTCACGGGGGTTACTGCTTTTATAAAGCGGTTATTTCATATACGTAGTAAGGTTTCACAAAATAAAACGGAGCAAATAAAGTGTTATGATATTAATAAAAACAGTATTCTTCCACCGAACAATGTAGCTCCTCAGAAACAGTTGTGTGCTGCTACAACGTGGTTGCCGAGCAACACACATATCGTAAACAAAGGTGCCTGTGGACTTTGTAGCGTCATTCACAAGCTTCGAACGCGGCTCAGCCAATCAGAACCAAGCCCCGGAACTCTCCGCTTATAAATGTAACGGTTTACGATGCAAAATACATGACAAAAACGGTAGTAGTACTGTGTAGAATTACACATTAGGGAATATACTCGGACTACTTTTTGATTACCTTTGTTCTAACTCATTTAACATTAATTAAATAGGATATCTCAAATCTACCCCACTGTCGATATAAAAAATGCAAGAAGAATATATAATTCCATGCAGATCTATCTGAGTGTGTGATGTAATGAGGACAGAGCGCTGACCGTCACGTTTGTCCAATCAGTGGCGCCGTCATCCCCCCCAAAAACTCGGATGCTTTTATGAGATTCTTTCCTCCGCCATCTCCTCATGTGCTCTCAGCTAGTTTCTCGGACCACGGGAAGCTTGGGATCTTCGGGAACGTCGTAGAAGAGACAGCCGTCCTAAACAACTTCGAAGGAGCTAAGTGACGGTTACGTAGGTAATTGGGGGTGTTGTGTGGAAGGAGGGACCCTGGGATGTCAAAAAGACTGAATTTGTAAAAATGTTGACGATATCAGCATTTCTCACAAACACCTCTGACTGTGGCCGTGAGTTCAGACATTCTGTCGAGACAGTGAACACAGTGGCTGTTGAGGTGCATTTCTCGAATCATGCCGTAAATTGCAAAGAAGTACGTGCCATCTCAAAAACAATTCGATACAAACAGCCGCACACAATGGATACTCTGCAAAGACTGTAACTATAATCCAACTTTAGTTCGCTCTCAAAAGCAAAGTATTTATTTCAATGAACAAATCAGTGCCATCGAATGAAAATTGGTCCGTGTGTCTTGTTAACAAACGAGAGTGTCAGTTAACGGCACTCTGGTAGTATTAAGTGTGTGAGAACAAGTTTGGCTAACAGTTACTGATGCAATGCGAAGGCTGCAATCTATGCATGCTAAATCCATTCAGAAGTACACATTTGCACAGTTAGGTATGTGGGAATACTGACGAAAGAGACTCGGATAGGATCACCAGTACCGTACTAGGTTTGACCAGACAAAAAAAAACCGTTACAACGTCATTGTGATATAGAAAAGTAAAAGAAATGTGACCCTGCAGCACAAAAGCAGCCTTAAGTCGCTGGGGAATATTTGTAGCAATAGACAAAAATACATTATATGGGTCAAAATTATAAATTTTTCTTTTATGCCCAAAATCATTAGGATATTAAGTAAAGATCATGTTCCATGAAGATATTTAGTAAATTTCTTACCATAAATATAACAAAACTTAATGTTTGATTAGTAATAAGCATTGCTAAGAACTCCATTTAGACAACTTTAAAGATGAATTTTTTTTTTTTCTCCAAATTTAGATTTTTGCACACTCAGATTCAGATTTTCAAATTATTGTCGATCCGAACACCAGTATCAATGGAAAGCTCATTATGCAGCTTTCAGATGATTTAGATATCAGTTAAATAAATTGACCTCATGACTGGTTTGTGCCCAGGGGTCACGTATATGGGCCCAAAGGTGAAAAGTTTAGGACGACTAGATCAACCATTTTGCATTTAATGATGAGCTAATGACTAGATTTTTTGACAGCTGCACAGAGAAGGAACTATATAATACATTTTTTTGAGCAACATGACATTAGCAACTGATGATGTAGGAAACCGCAGACAAATGTACATAATCAACTTCATGAATGCACCAAAGCAATCGCAACTTGTTCAAAAGAATGAGAAACTGCTTTTATGATGTGCACAAGTGATTAGATGATGAAGTAGTTGTGAGAATCTGAGAAATGCACCAAAGGGGACTGAGAAAACGGGCTGTAAAAAAAAAAAAAAAAAAAAAAAAAAGGGGGGGGGGGGGGGGGAGATCAGCTAAATAGCTCTGCGGGAGGATGCTGCTGTCGTCACATTTTCACGATCAAAGCAGTCGGTATTTTTGACAAGCCTAGGAGACGCATGCTGTTTAGAGTTTTCACACTCTTCTTCATCCTTGGTTCAGCATCGTGGTGAACGCTCAGCTGTGTGGTTTCCTTCAGGTCCTCCTCAGAAGATGGCTCGGCGTGTCTTCACTAACAGCCGCGAGCGCTGGCGGCAGCAGAACGTAAACGGAGCTTTCTCCGAGCTCCGCAAACTCATCCCGACCCACCCGCCTGACAAGAAGCTCAGCAAGAACGAGATCCTGCGGCTGGCCATGAAGTACATCAGCTTCCTGGTGCAGCTGCTGAAGGACCAGACGAGCGGTCAGCGTGAGGACAGAGACTCCACGGGCTGCGTGACGGTCTCCTCAGGCTCCAGCTGTTACGGAGACACAGACAGCGAGGAAAGCACGGGGACCTGCGGCATCCAGACCAAACACAGCGGAGGCATCACGGAGAAGGTGCAGGAACAGATACTGACGGTCACTGCGAGCAGCTACCAGCGCTGACCAGCTCAAACTGACCCGCTGGAGAAACGTTCAACCAGGGTTGCCAGGTTTTCACAACAAAACCCACCCAATTGCTACTCAAAACACTAGCCCAATCGTGTTTCGAGGGGTAAAATGCATGGTTTATTGTGGGGTTCCCCTGGTAAAATTCACAGTTTTGGGGCTGAATATCACGTTATTGTGGTCTCTTACACCCCTGGACATGAAAACCAGCCAAACAATGTAGCTCCTCAGAAACAGTTGTGGTTGCTACAAAGCGGTTGCCGAGCAACACACAGACGTAAACAAAGGTGTGTGTGACTTTGTAGCGTCATTCACAACAGCTTCGAACGCAGCTCAGCCAATCAGAATCAAGCACCGGAACTCTCCGTTTAATAATTTACTTTTTGGATCAGCTGAAATCGGTGGCTTGTATTTCTGATTCATGTTTGGTGCATCTCTGGATCCTTCATGTCTGCCACTTCTCCATTTCGTTTCCTCACTGCACAGTATTTCTGTCTTGTTTCAAGTCCAAATATCTAAAAATTCTTAAACCAAGATGTATTTACTAGATAAGCAAAATTAAGTGCATTATTTTACTTATCCCACTGGCAGATAATTTTACTTTTTTTAAGCAAAATGCACTTGAGTTTTTTTCTCCTGGAAACAATCTTGCATAATTTTGCTTTTAGTAAATGCATCTTGATTTAGGAATTTTTAGATATTTTGACTAGAAGCAAGACAGAAATACTAAGATGTGTGTGCGGCTCGGTCAGGGGTCCCTCGTGTGATCCTGGGTCCCTCAAACTGGATTATTGAATAATGTGTTGATCTTTTGAAAGCATCACGACGAACAGAATGTCTTCTGTCCTGCAGCGTCTTCAGGAGGATAGTAGATGATCGTTAGCTCCGTCTGAGCTAGTAAATGTTTGGATGATGTGAAGCTGTAATTATGTGGCTTAAATTAAACATTATAGTTTGAGAGTTTTCTCTCATTTTCACTTCCTAATGAGCACGGGAAGCTTTTAGCACTAGTGCAACACAATGAAGGTCACATGTGTCAGTGAGCCGCAGAGAATGATGGGAAATGTAGTTTTGTAGTTTATGAACTGGATAAGGCCTTGTCCATGCTAGTACGTTTTTGTTTGAAAAGCATCCTTTTCTCTCTGTTTTGGCCTTGTGTCCACACTGAGATGGTGTTTTCTGTCAAGAAAAACTGAGCTTTTTGAAAATGCTGTTTTTGCGTTGTAGTGTGGACTGTGAAAACAGAGGCTTTTGAGAACGATGACGCACGTGACACACATTGTACCTATAGATATCTGTTTATACTGGTCCTGTGCCTGGTATGTGCTTTTCACTTTCGGCTACTTTGTGCACTCTTCATATCACAGACCTGCAGAGATGACAGAAAATTGCCTCGCGATTGCTGTTTTTGGCAAAACATGAGTTTAGTTGTGTTTTAGATCAGACATGTAATCGTGAGTGAGTGCGACCTGAACGCGTCCGTGAATGCTGAGATATTTTCCTAAATAAAATGATCCTGCCAGAAGAATTGCATGAACACGTATCATGTTTGTTTCGTCTGTATCGTCTCACGCGTGCGCAGTAAAGCAGATTAAACGTTTTCTGACGTTTCAGTGTGGATGAGAAACAGTGGACAGAGCGTTTTAAGATGTATCCTGATTAATGCATCTGTCATACTCTTGCATGCACAAAATCCAGTCCCGCAGAAAACCTCTCATGCTCCGTATTAAAAAAACAAAACAAAACATTGAAATTGCATGAAGTAGCGCAGTTGTCAAATGTAAATGTTAAATTTTTTATTATTAGGCATGTTGTGAAAGACATGCTATGTTATTGTCAGTGTCTTGATTTCATGTCGATGTGTGTTTGCTAGTTTAGTCACACGCTCACTAACTCCACCGATGCTGCGTCTGTTCTCGACTCGTTCTCCGGGGGGGCGTGTCTTCTGCACTTATTGTGTCCCTCGGAGCAGATGGGACATCCTCTGGCTCTTGTGTGATCAGGATTTTCCATCATAGAGTGCCGGGATTAGAAAATCATTTTGTTTAAAAAAAAAGGGCCATCCTGTAGCCGGACACAGTTTATCCATGACAGAAGTGTGAGAATACGAGCGGGATGGAAAGACTGTGACACTGTTCGGCCGAGCTGTTTTTCCCACTGCAGCTGTGTGTGTGTGCGCACGGGGTCAAGGGTCAGGGGTCAGCTGTGGGTTTGACTGCTTCTCGGTGCATCAGGTGTCCAGGAAGCTCCTACAGTTGCTGCTGTCTCATCGCCAGCCAACCGTCTTCCTGCCACGGAGCGCTTGCGGCCACGCAGTTATGAAAGAAAAAGTGAAAATCATCCTCTGTTTCAGCACACACACACACACACTCACACACTCACACTCTCGCTCTCTCTCACACATACACTCACCTCCTCTCTCTCTCTCTCTCTCTCACACACACACACACACACTCTCTCTCTCTCTCTCACACACACACACACTCACACTCTCTTCTCTCACCCATACACTCACAATACTCTCGCTCTCATCCTCTCTCTCCTCCTCTCACACACACACACACACACACATCACACTCTCTCTCTCTCTCTCTCTCTCACACACACACACACACACACACACTCTCTCTCTCTCTCTCTCACACACACACACACTCTCTCTCACACACATACACACACACAATCACACACACAATCACACACACACACACACACACACTCCTCTCTCTCTCTCACACACACACACACACACACACCCTTAACCGCATGCGGAAGGTAAGACCGTGCATAACGCTGTAATTCAGGGTGGAATGACACACCAGACGCTGCGTGGTTCGGGAATACGCCAGTGTTTCCGTCTCTGCACTCTGATATCGAGGCTCTGGGGGGTAGACAGCTGTGTGACTCGAGATAACACCCCCCCCCCCCTCCCCCATCCCCCATCCCCGCATTGTGGTACCCCACCTCAGGCACTTGGCCACTGTGCTCGCCCCTGCACCGGTTTCATCTGCTAACCGTGGTTGCTGCGGTTACGAAAAAGGAAAAACAGTCCCTGATGACACGGAGCACTTCCTCTGGCCAAGGCCACACACACACACACACACTCACTCACTCACACACACACACACTCTTTCACACACACTCGCACTCTCACACACACACTCTCTCTTTCACACACACTCACACACTCTCTCACTCTCACTCTCACACACTCTCTCACTCACTCACACACACACACACTCTCTCTCTCTCACACACACTCTCTCCCTCTCTCCTCTCACACACACACACACACACACACACACACACCTTCTCTCTCTCGCACACACGACACAGGGTTACCCAACCAGTGCTTCGTAACATTGTGACAGAAATACCAAAGATGTAGTTTTTGAGTAAGGTTACCCTCACACCGGTTCACAATCATGTGTTAGTGTGAAGTTTGGATACATGTGAGACTGAATTTGGTCACACTATATTTTAAGGTCTAATTCTCACTCTTAACTAGCTGTTAACTATGGCTTGTGCCTCAAACTGCTTATTAACAGTTAGTAAGGTAGTTGTTAAGTTTAGGTATTAGCTAGATTAGGGATGCAGAATATGTGCTTTATAAGTAGTAAACAACCCATATGTAAATAGGCATGCTGATAAGCAACTAGTTAATAGTGAAAATTGGTCCCCTATACTAAAGTATTAAATGTGCGATTGCAAAAACCTTCTGCTGAAATGATGCTGAACGTTAGTTTTGGAGTCCTTCCTCTAATGCATGTAGTTACCTTATGTTACCCATTATTTTCTTAGGTACGTGTAAGTACACATACCGTTAAATTAAGTGTAACCAATAGTTTTATGTAACATTTAATCACTACAAAACTACCAACATGTGATACTGAAATGCATTTTTATTGAAAGTTTCACACGTCAGAAGTCTGAGAATCCTGGTCCTGTAGAGGTTTGGAGCTGCTGTGAGCGGTTCTGCAGTGTTGTTATTCAGCTCAAGTCAGTTTAATGTTGATTCGGTTCAGTTTATAACCTGTGAAGCAGCTCTACAGAAGACGGTTTTATCCTCCAGCCTAACTCGGTCCATGCAGTCATATCGATATATTACTTCAGACCCCAGCTAACGTACTACTGGAACGCTCCAAACTACATCTACTGATTTGTCACCACAGTAAGACTTGAAAATAGTTTGTATATCCAACATCCATTTAGATTTTCTGGCGTTCTAGTGTTTTCATAAAGTAAGGGAAGTTTTTTTTTTTAGGATTCCTGTGATGGTGGAAAACTTCAGGATGAAGACTGACTTTGCTGTTGTCTGGTTGTATTAGTATTGTTTCCCCACATACATCTTATGGCACTGATAAGAATAACGGTGTAATTTTAAAAGAGTTAGGGCACAGTGGCCCATCCATGCATGCTCTGCGCTGTGTGTGCTGTGTTTGCAGGCTGCAGTGGGAACAGACTGCGGTCACTAATGTTTGCAGCACGTTTGGGGAAGCTCTCGCAGACACAAAAGTCTGGTGCTTCAGCTGGACAGGACACATTCATATTTCTTTGAAAGATACAGTTCTGTTTATTATATATTTAAATCTTTATATGGTGTTAATATCACTTGTTTACATTAACAGTTTTATAAAAATAGAAATATTGCCCAGTCAATCTGGAACATGTACAATGATAAATTATAAACTGTGTCCCTTTATTCCTTTCAAGAACAGAAAAGTGTTTTTTTTGGTGCACATGTATGGTTACACAACTGAAAAATGCAATGAACAGACAAGGAGCCTCGTTTATAAAATGTTACGCAGAAACCATCCTAAATTTGATCTTACGATCATCTCAAATATGCGTACGTGTGATTCATAAAATGAATGTACGCAGCTTTCAGATGTGAAATTATGAATTGCAAATGATCTTGAACTTGCGCGCAACAATGGTTTCAGCACTCTGCTTGTAAACGACTCATAATTAATGTCACTAACATATAAAAGATCCCCAGTCATCGTCCAAATTCTTTAATTTACAACAGCTTACATTTCCAAAAACCTGCAGTACTCCGACAAGAACAAGTGTGTGTCTGCTCAGACCTTACCTGACGCACTTTTCCACATCAACGACAGTTTTTACTAATATGAGCACTGCTGGCCTGATTGACAACACACACACAACACACACACACACCACATAGACCAAGATCAAATCTGGACCACGCACACTTTAGAAATGAGTCCCCTCAGAGTAAAACGATTTGTTCCTGTGTTCATGAACTGTTGGTGAAGAATCATAGCGATCTGGAACATTCACAACTCGAACCCAAAAGATGAAGATACTGTAATCTACCACACATCTGTGACCCTGGAGCCTAAAGCAGTTTAAGCACACAGGTATATCTGTAGCAATAGCCAACAATATATTGTATGGCTCAAAATTATAAAGGTTTTAAATGCCAAACATTTTTAGGATATTAAGCAATGTTCCATGAAGATATTTAGTTAATTACCTAACGTAAATATATCAACTTAATGTTTGATTAGTAATATGCATTGCTAAGAACTTCATTTGAACAACTTTAAAGATGATTTTCACAATATTTAGATTTTTTTGCACCCTCAGATTCCAGATTTTCAAATAGTTGTATCTCGGCCAAATATTGTCCTCTCCTAACAAACCATACATCAATGGAAAGCTTATTTATTCAGCTTTCAGATGATGTATACATCTCAATTTAAAAAAACCGACCCTTATGACTGGTTTTGTGGTCCAGGGTCACATATAATATTGAGTTTGCACCGACATGATACAAGAAACAACAACCGAGGGAATTATTTTCCAGTTCACAGTGTCTCTTACTCTGTTTTCTGTTTGTTGAGTCTCCGTCTCCCGACCTCAGTGAGCACAGAGCCCAGCACGGCTCCGACAGCGCCTCCTACAGCTCCTGCGAGGAACACACCGAGCGCCGCTCCCGTCAGAGCCCCGGCGGCCAGCAGCTTCGGCACGCATCTGGCGCAGCGGCTCGTCGTCTGCCACACGGAGCGGAGCGGAGTCGGAGCCGGAGCCGGAGCCGGAGCCTCCTTCAGAGCGTGCAGAGAGCAGTCTCTGTCTCTCGGGATCTGGTTCTGCTGGAAGAGCGAGGCGCTGTAGAAGTCTCCTCCGCTCTCCCTCACCGTCTGCTGCACCTTCTCCAGCAGCCCCTTCGCTCCGCCGCTCTGCAGGACATGATAGCGATCGCCGCATCTCTGCACCAGCTCCAGCATCTCCGGCCGCCGGGAGGTGATGTACGCCTCCACCTGCTCCACCTCCGCTGCGTACGGCAGCAGCTCCGAGCGCGTGAAGAGGACGATCGTGTGCCGGCGGACAGCGTCCGGTCCGAATGCACCCTCCAGCGAGCTCAGGGCCGGCAGCTCGGAATGAGCGGGACGGTCAACGGGGACGCAGAGCAGGAACGCATGAGGGCCCGGGGCCAACAGGGCCACACATGAGGAGATCTGAGCTTTCACCTCCTCAGGAGATCTCTCCGACAGAAACCAGTCCGGCATATCAACCACTGACACCTGACGGAGACAGAAACAAGGCTCGATCACGTGTGTCCTCCAAACACACAGTCACTCAGCTTCAGAACTTAAAGCGGTCATCGGATGCCCATTTTCCACAAGGTGGTATGATACTCCAGGGACTTAATGAAAGTCTGTAACATACTTTGGTTAATATTTCTCAATGGTAGTGTACAACAACACCCTTTTTACCCTGTCAAAAACAGCTCTGTTCACAGCGACTCGTTCGGTGCATGTCCCTTTAAATGCTAATGAGCTCTGCTGACCCTGCCATGCATGAACATTTAACTATTCATGCAGTTAAAACTGCTCAAAACCATTTAAAATACATTTATAAATGACTTTGTTATTTAGTCAAAACACCTTTATTAACCCTCGGTGTGAGACTGTTAAAGTGCCCCTATTATGGATTTTTGAAAATGAGCTTTCATGCAGTGTGTAACAGCTGAAAGTGAATGAAAACATCCTGCAAAGTTTTAAATCTGAAAGTGCACCTTGTATAAAGTTACTGTCTCTCAAAAGAAAGAGTGACGCTGAAATCATGGAACACCAGTCGTTTTCCAAAACGAATCCCAAGCCTTTTCATCTTGACGTCAACATGAAACATTAGCATATTGCCCGCCCACGTGTTGGTCTTTTCGAGTTGGTCTAATGAAATGCAACATTCTGCTTGCCACAGGGGCGCTGCTTTTGGAGCAGTAAAAATATCTGTTTCCTCGGCAACGCTGTACACAAAGCACACTGCTTTATCAGGCTTTAACAGTGAGATCCAATCGACCAATCACCGCAGATTAGCGTCACGCAAAGCAGGAGTTTGGAAAAATGAATCATTGATGAATCACGAATCGTTTGGGAGTCGTTAAGCAAGTAAGGTAAAAAGAAATGCATATTATAAGACCATGAAAGTGTTTTTTGACCTTGCATGCACGTCAACCTGTTTGTTTGGGGACTCCCCAAACCAAATAATGAACTTTCATTACCCTACCGAACTTTGCATCCGATGTCCCCTGGAGGTTTGGTAGAAATAAAGCTGTTCTCGTCACATATAACACATCATTCAGTAGCTATGTTTCCATCACTCTGTTTTTACGCACATTTTGAAGTATCGCATCAGAAACAATTGAAATGCACAATTTAATAAAAAAAAAACCCTTAATTCACACAAAAAAAAAAACATTAGGGCTTCATTAGTCAACATAATCTGCCAATGAAAAATTCTTCTAAACGTTCATAATCGTAGGAATTCCCAATATTTAATAACATTGTTAAAAATAAAGAGCAACTGTGTTATTATGAGCTAACTGACCTAAGAGTTGTATTTTTAACAAAGATGAATAACTTCTGTAACAAATGTAGCTGTTGCTCATTGTGAATATTAATGCATTAACTAAGATTAACTAATGAGGTCTTATTGTAAAGTGATACCTATTATGTTCTTTATAATTCTTTTGCACTTTAATCTGTGTACAATTTTTAACTTTATATACATTTTTTGTGTATTTAAATGTTCAGTTATTTTTGTTTTAAGAAAAATGTTATTAAACCTGTATTATGACAACACTATTTAGCAACTAAATTTCAATTCCATGATAAAAGCATTAGCAATTAATATCGAACATGAAATTTGATACAGCACATACTACTAACACCCTCCCAGACGCTCTACAACACTGGCTGATAGATTCAAAGTCTAACATCCCATGACATGGTGTCAGAACTACCAAGACTATTCACACTCCAATGACCGCATTTATTGTTTCGTCGTAATTTAGGTTATTAGACATGAAAATGATATATTCAGTGTCTTCTCCCACTTTCCTCAGTGATATTTAGTGCCAGTTCATCGGGAAGTGACAATTCTGCTCTCTTTGACACGTTGGATGGTGTTTTGTTTGCAAATGTTTTATGCGATATTCCAATTTTGCGGATAAGTTAAATGTGCATCTTTGGATGGAAACACAGCTAATGACGTGTTCAGTGGAGAGCTGCGAGACACTGACCCGCGTGTCCTCCGCGAGCGCTCGGGCCTTCACACACCGCTGAGAGTCCTCCGTCAGAAACTCCTCACGACCCAGAATAATGTTCCCAGCCGCACTCTTCCCAGAACCACGCCGACCCAGCAGAACCAGCCTCAGCTCAGGCAGAGAAGAGTCGTCCAGACGATCAGGGCAGGAATAGGATGATACACCAGAGAGAGTTTCACTGCCATCCCAAGCCTCGTTGAAACTGTGATGGACTAGAAGAAGAGACATCAGTGCCAGCACACGCTCACAGTCTTCACAAACTGATTAGTGTCCTGTGGATTCTAGCTCCAACACACTCGCCTGGAGGTAATCCTGAAGACCTTGCTTAGCTGCCTCAGGTGTGTTTAGTTAGTGTCGGAGCTAAACTCTGCAGGACTGAGGCCCTCCAGGAACAGATTAGTGCGCAGTGTTTGAGCTCCTGCCATCAATCTGACTTGTTGAGGCTATGGTTAGTCTTAGTGCTTCCTAACCCTAACCCTAAAATGATCAGATGATCAACTTTCACCTGCTGCACCATATAATCTAATATAATCCCACAGATGCACGCCGAGCCAGAAGATCACAGAGATGGCAGAGAGGACAAATCATATAAACCTACTGGTGTTGCTGAAGCTCTGGCTGTTCTGGACCTCTGGCACCTCCATCATCTGCCTGAGAATAGCTCCCTCTAGAGTTACACACAAATATAACAGAATCAGTTCAAACATGCCATTCTCTCGCCTTCCAATGGGACTCATGTCATACGCCACCTGACCAAACCGCAACACAGGTCTCGTTGCATACGCTATTAACAGCAGAACTAACGCAAATTAATAAAGTCCTTGGCTCTGATTGGCTGAGCCGCGTTCGAAGCTGTTGTAAATGACGCTACAAAGTAACACACAGCTTTGTTTACGTTTGTGTGTTGCTCGGCAACCACTTTGTAGCAACCACAACTGTTTCTGAGGAGCTACATTGTTTGGTGGAAGAACACTGTGTTTATTAATATCATTACACTTTATTTGCTGTTTTATTTTGTGAAACCTTACTACGTATATGGAGTAACCGTTTTATAAACGCAGTAATCCCCGTGAAGCCGTGGTTTACAGTGAATTTATAACAGCTAACGTAACTAACAACGCCCCTTAGCTGTTATGAATTCCCTGTAAACCACGGCTTCACGGGGCTTATAGCTTTAAGCTGTGGATTTTTAAGGTTTATAGTCTTTGGTATCTTTTTATAAGTAAAAACAGCTCTATATTTAACGAAGGAAGGTCTGAAGTGATGTGACCGGTTTCACAGAACACACACAGAGAGGTTTTTGTGCATAACCCCAATTGGCAGCAACACGTCTCTCAGCTTTAATATTTGCATGATTAGTTTGATTAGATCAGGCGTGTCCAGTCCTGCTCCTGGAGGGCAGATCAGATCCTGATCAGCTGGTTCAGGTGTGTTTAACTGGAGCTGCAGTGAACTCTGGCCTCCAGGAACAGGACTGGACACTTCTGGATCAGCTGAAGGACTTTCATGTGTTCGTTCAGTCATCCGGTTGGTTTCAGCACCTTTGTTGAGTGTGTGTCGGGAGTGTGTTTCCTCACACTCGCGCTGCTGCGACTGAAGCCCGTTGATCAGGCGTCTCTCAGTCATTACATCACTTCCTGTTTCTCCAAACGTATTGATTTGTGTTTGTTTTCCTGCGTTCCACACCGTGTGTCTGGTTGCACTGAGCTTCATCTCTGTTTTCTCCTGCTCCGGGACGTCTCTCTCGTGTGCTTCCAGGTGAAATCCTCCGTTCCTCTGGAGCATCTGCTCCACCTGAGACACAGGGAACTAGTTAAACATTAACCAAAATCCTGACAAATTCCTATAAGACTGCAAAAAACCCTTTTCTTGCTTAGTATGCTTGTCTGATTTTCTAGTATAAATATCTAAATATTCTTGAATCGAGATGCATTTAACTTGACAAGTAAAATGACTTCAGATATTAAGTATTGTTTTTTTTTGTAAATGTTCAAAATTTTGTAAGTTTTTGCTTAAAACGAACAAAAACATCTGCTAATAATGAGGTTAAGACAAGTAGACGTAATTGAAAGCCAAAACAAAATTATTTTTCTTGCCCCATTGTCAGATAATTTTGCTTATCATAATTTGTATGTTTTTTCAGAAAATGACATAATATAGTAAGTAATTTACTTGTGAAGTAAATTCATCTTGATTCAAGTATTTTTTAGATATTTACACTAGAAAACAAGACAAAAATACTAAGAAACTCATTTTTTGGTGTAAAACTGGACTTTGTCAAGCATACTCATCCCATCCAAATCAGTCTGAATTGTAAGATCAAAAGTCCATTCTTTTTTTTATATAAATGCATTCAATACAGTAATCCCTCCATCGCTCGTGGAGTCTCGTGAAGAAACACCAGAGTCAAGAGTCTGAGCAAACGTTCGTGGTCCTGGGATTATTAGGCTCTGATTATATTACCTGGTCTGAGCTCAGGTGAAAGTATGAAAGCCCAGAGCTGCATTTCTCAAAAGCACCAGTAGATTGTGAAGCCCGTTGGTGTCAGTGGTTTCTAAGATCTCCGTAGGCTTATGATGCTTTTGAGATGCACAGCTCAGGCGTGTCCAGTTCGCTCCTCGAGGGCCACGTTCCTGCAGAGTTCGGCTCAAACAAGACCTTGGTTAGCTGCTTCAGCTCTTTTAAACGCTGCTGGAAAGAGTTCCTCTAGGAGCAGGACTGGAATAGCTGAACGAGTAGCTGTGAACGACAAACAATCATCTTCCAGTCGGAGCGCTGTCTCCTCACCTTCTCCAGCAGAGCGAGGACTTGCTGTCTGTCGTCAGGTCTGCGGTTACTGATCACGTGGCAGCGGCCGTGACACCTCCTCACCACCTCCTGCAGCCCCGCATCCTTCCCGAGGTACTCCTCCAGACCGCGGCCCATCAGGTATTCTCCACAGGTGAGCAGCACCAGCGTGTGAGCCAGCACCGACGGCCCAAACATGCGCTCCAGCTGATCCGGGATGCGCCGCTCCACCTCCGTGAACTCCCCGATGGGAATGAGGATGAGGAGGATGAAGGGCCCGGGAGTGCTGGAGCCCAGGAACCGCCGGGTCTCCTCCTGGATGTGGGCCTCCAGCTCCTGACCGCACCAGTACCAGCGAGGGGTCTCCACGATGCTCAGCCGCCGGCCCCCCGACAGTCCGCTCCGGATCTGAGTCACGCGGGACGAGGCCGAGGGGCCCGGGGCCGAGCTCTGACCCAGCAGGGTGTCCGCTGTCATGGTCTTCCCACAGCCGATGCTGCCCACCAGAACCAAACACAGCTCGGAGCGGGAACGGCCAGACCCGACTGAAACACAGAACCAGACACTAATAAGCAGAGCTGGGAAGGATATTTTGGAAATATAACAGGTTACAGATTACAAGTTAGCCTATTTAAAGTGTAAATTTTTCTTTTATGCCAAAAAATCATTAGGATATTAAGTAAAGATCATGTTCCATGAAGATATTTAGTAAATCTCCTACCGTAAATATATCAAAACTTAATGTTTGATTAGTAATATGCATTGCTAAGAACTTCATTTGAACAACTTTAAAGATGATTTTCTCAATATTTAGATTTTTTGCAGATTTTCAAATAGTTGTATCTTGCCCAAATATTGACCCTTATGACTGGTTTTGTGATCCAGGGTCACATTTTTACAAGTAACTGTGATTTACAGATTACGGTTACATTTATTTTGTAATTAAATCACGTAACTCCATGACTTGCAACTAGTTACTTCCCAACACTGCTAATAAACACAAAACCAGACTCTATGAACTCATTCATCTATGACATCACAGAGTCAATGCTTCAGTAGTGACGTCACAGACAGCAGACCGACACTTTTAACAAACTTCAAGAGCCTCCAGAAACTGAAAAACATCTGGAACTACGATAACTTAATACATTTCTGGGGTTTCAGCACCTCATTCATTTTTAGACTTCAGACTTTTAGTTTCAGACTCCGTTTTGAGTTTCATGTGATTAATATCTCTTTGTCTTCAAGCATTCCTGTAGTGTGCGAGACACCTGTCAGTCCAGTTACGCAGCATTCAGCAGACCACTCTCTCTCTCACACACACACACACACTCACTCTCTCTCTCTCTCTCACACACACACACACACACACACACACTCTCTCTCACACACACACACACACACACTCACTCTCTCTTTCTCTCTCTCTCACACACACACACACACACACACACACACTCACTCTCTCACACACACACACACACACATCAGTAACAGAAAATATAACTTCAACAGAGTAAATAATTAAACTAGTCTAGTGTGTGTGTTTGTCCTCACGGTCACGAACATGCCATGTTTAATAAAATGACTAATTTAATGAAATTTAGAGTCAATTACAAGCCCTCGCTGTGCTGCAGGAGAACATGAAGATGTGAGGAAGAGTGTGGTGATCTGACAGTCTTACCCTGTTCAGAGGAATCCATGCGTGTCCGTCTCTCTCTGCTGATCTGAGTGGCAAGCGTCTCTGTGTGTGTCCTCTCGTGTCAGAGATGTGTCACACCTCTCGTCTTGTGTGTGAATCACAGCGATGCAGCCGCACCCAGACCCACCAAACCTGCATCAGCCGCTCACACGAATCTGCACCCAGCCTAGACTGGTTCGATGGTGTTCAGTTGTTAAGGTTTGTGGCCCTGGGCAGCTGAGAAGTGCTCAAAACCCCTCTAAACCTGAGAGCAGAGCAGGCTTTTCAGCAGGACAGGAGGGCTTGCTGTTTCTACAAAGCTCAACTTCTTACTTTCACATCCAGAGACTCCATGAGGTGATTATCTAGTTTTTGAGCGCAGAAACACATCTAGTGTCTAACCTCAAGCTCACAGATGTGTCGAGTCTCTTTAAACAGAGCATCTGTGACATTAAACCAGATGTGTTTTTATTCAGGAAGAGTTAAGGTTAACTCGCCCAGTGAGATTCTCTGCATCAGGACTAGAGAAGAAACTCGCGCTGATGTCTGTAACGCTGAGAACGCTTCACACTGTGAATCACTCATTTCTGAAAGCCCACTTCATATTCTCAAACCCAACATATTCCAACTACAAATCCCACGGCCCACTGCAGAGTTAAAAGAACATACTAAAATGGATTTTATTGAGGAAAAACAACAGAAATACAAAATCAACATTGGATCAGATAAAACTGGAGCGCAGGTTTAAGAAGCAGGTTAAAAGTTGAAGTGTGTGTGAGTTACAGTGCAAAACCGCGCGAGTCGTAAAGTCTTCAGTGGATGTTTGATCAGACGCTGAGGAGCAGCTAGCAGCGCCATCGGGTCACGAGTCCTTCACAGACCCGGCATCACGTAGGCGATGTTGTCCAGAGTGTTTGACTGACCACAGACACACACAGAGGGCAAATCATTTCTGATGCTGATGTTAGTGATTATACTGATGTTTATGTGTTAAAGCTGTGGAGGGTCAGTACCAGCACATGATGTGGACAGCCGTTGAGTTCTGAGACCTGAGAGGTGAAACAGGCACGCGGACCCCGAGCACACAACACTGATCCAGCAGACCGAGGAGAGAGCGGAGACCGTCACCATCCCCTGAAAACACACACACACACACACACACACCCACTCCACACACACACACACACACACACACAGAGACGACCCACACACACACACACACTCACCCCACACACACACACACACACACACCCAACACACAGATACAGACCCACACACACACACACACACACAATACACAGAGACAGACCCACACACACCCACCACAAAAACACACACCACACAAGACAGACAGACCGACAGACATACCCGACACACACACACAAGAAGATATAGAGACAGACACACAACACCACACACACAGACACAGACACACAGGAGAGACATACACACACACACACACACCCAGACCCACACACACACACACACACACCCCTCTACACGCACACACACATACCTCTACACACACACACCCCCACACACCCACCACACACCTACCCAGAACGACCACCACACACACACAGACCCACAGACAGACAGACAGACAGACACACACACACACACACACACACCAGAAACAAACGCACACACACACACACACACACACAGAGACCCAACCCAACCCACACACACACACACACACACACACACACACACACACACACACACACACACACACACCTACCCACACACACAGAGACACACACACCCACAACCCCCCACACACACACACACCGAGATCACACACACACACACCACACACACAACCCACACACACCCCACACACACACACACACACACACACACACACACACACAGAGGCAAGAATAAGTTCGCCTGTAACACCTCACTTTGAACATGTATAGATGTCTGCAATGATTACTCACAAACTATGGTCTGATCTTCCTTTAAGATCTTCTCGGCTAAACTAAACTAATAACACACGAACGCCTGCATTGAGGACAGTGAGTGATGACTGACAGGCTGTCCGAAGGGTTCAGAAACTTCTTGCAACTGTAATTGTAATTCAGTGTGTATCTGAGTGAGTTTGAACGTGTTTGTGTTGTTGTTGTTGTCTTCTATGCTAACACACTAACCGGCTAAACTTATACCGCTACTAGTGATTCACAGCATATTTCAGCTCAACTGAGAAACACACCATTACAGACCCATACAACCGCGATAAAATGTAAGTTCATTCATTCAAACATAATTTGCGTCTATTACCTTCATCAAGTATCAAGCGTCTGCTGCCGCCATCTTGGCTCTGCGCTGCGCGGCCAGTTTCTCGAGCGTCTGACGTCATCGCGCACTCGAGCGCCTCCAGCGGACAGGAAAAGGATTTATTTCTTTCATTTATAAATCGCTGCAGTTAGCTAAATAAAATACTATTTTACGAACGATTTACACTGCTCGTATTTCATGAATGAGGCATGCAACATTACATAGTGTATCAGTCCTAAATCTGTGAAAGGTTAGGTGTAGTGAAGAGGAGTCCTAAGCCACTAACTATCCTCCCTGCTGAAGAACAAAAACAATACAAACCATCCCAGAAATTATAATGGTTTCCACTACAGATACCATTACAAACCATCCACTATTAACCTTTAAAACCATTAAATTAATGGTTTTCTGTCCTGTGTTTTGGGACATATTCCACGAGGATGTATTGGTTTTAACAAGCCACCAATAGAAGGCGACTGATTACCAGTAGAGACCCACAGGCACCATCACAGTTTCCATTAAAACCAGTAAAACCATTACAAATTCTGTGATGGTTTCTATAGTTTTTTCCAGCAGGGATATCTGCATCGGAACGTAAACATTTTATAAACACGTTTCCTACGCATCTTTTTTTGTTTTTTTTGTTTTTGGAGGTTATCCCTACTCCAGGTTTTCCTTTGAGTATATCTTTGTTTTCATTGACAAGCTGGGCAAGAAGTAACAGCTGTTCGTGTTGTACAATATTCCCATGAGTAAATCTCTGACAGAGACTATCAGCCAATCACTGTGCGCATAGCTAATAAGCTTGATGACCTCATCCATAGCAACGAGGTTAGCCCCGCCCCCTCACTCTGAGCTTGAGACTTCTCTTTTATTCTTCAGTACAAGTTTGTCTCAGCAGCTTTGTGAATAGGTTTGAAGAGAAAACTCTTAGCTAAAAACTTGTACTGCTATTTAGGAGGTAAGTGATTTAGTTTTGTGAAACACGGGCCCTGTCCTTTAAACTTAATCATAACACAAGAAATAATTGATCAGACACTGTCGCTCTTATATATTGTATCTTTATTATAGCATACTCTCTATACAAGTATTATGTGCACAATAAAATAAAACATTGACAAAAATGTCAACAGCTTCAGGTAACGTCAATGCTGTGTTTTATTTACAGAACATGACAGGAAAACAAATTCTGCCTTCAGTCAGTGTGAAATAGCACCTTTGATTGACAAAACAAACAAAAATAATCATTCACTACTTCAACAATCTATTATATGTTTCATATCTATACACAGGCATAATATAGAGGAGCTAAACACATATCACTAACAGTGAGGAATCTGAGTCTAATTGCACTAGAGCGTCTCAATCACCGGCATATGAACATGAAAAATCATTCTTCCAGTGAAAGGACAACAACACCTGAAATCATCCACATTAAGTTGTCTGGCGTAAAAACACACTAAATGTCTTGGGAAAAAATAAACAAAAATACAGGAAAGTTTGTGTGAGTGTATCAATATATCAGTATGAAGACACCAGAAGATCAATGTAAAGATGTGTGTGTGTGTGTGTGGTGTGTGAGTGTGTGGTGTGTGTGTGTGTGTGTGTGTGTGTGTTTGTTAGTGTGTTGAGGTGTGTGTGTGTGTGTGTGTGTGTGTGTTTATGGGAGTGGTCCATAATACGCCGTATAAGCCGCTATGATCCCGGCGGTTTTCAGCATGGTGTTTCACGAAGGCCAGATTCACTTCACACACCTCGTGCAAAACTGAGGACGTAGAGGACAAAAAAACCCGCATGAGAAGTCACAACACGAACTCTTTCTTCATCAGTCAGTTATCACTGATCATACATGATCAGACATTGTGACAATCACAGGAGCTACCGGCTACCAAATTTATTTAGAAACCTTCAGCATTTCTCACATTATCACAGTTTATTCACTATAGTTTAGACAATGGTTAAAGATAAGTTAAACTGTGTCTGAACAAACTCATCTTGATAATCTCGATAACTTTGATAGAAATGTAGGAATTAATTCTGTAAATAGCTGTTAGCGTTCCATTTAAGAACACAATAGAATAAAACCATCTGCTCAACTAATTACCAAGCTGCTTCCCTTTTGTTCATCTGTGGAGTAAAGATCAACTTAGGCAATGAAAAAAACACAAAGCAAAACATGGTCAGGTCAGAGTGTCTGAATAATTTTTGGTCCCCAACGTTTTATCAGTTTTACTGGTAGTCCACTGTATGAAGAATTTCTGGGTATAATATGTCACAGTTTACTTTATTTTGCTATCCTCACTTACATGAACTACAGTGTCCTGCACCCATTAGTAACAAAATATAAAAAATTATATCTGGTGTCTAAATAGTTTCTGGTTTGAATGTATGTGTGGCCTGAGGGGTGTGTGTGTGTGAGATCTGTGTGTCTGTGTGTGTGTGTGTGTTTGTGTGTGTGTGGGGGTGTGTATGAGATGTGTGTGTCTGTGTGTGTGTGTGTGTGTGTGTGTGTGTGATTGACCTCTCCAGCTGCTGAGGGCTCAGGTTGGCTGCAGGAGCTCCTGCTCTCCGGTGTCGAAGCAGTGAAGCCGCCACGTCTCTCTTCAGCAGCACATGAGGGGCAGGAGTTCCTGGAGACACACAAAAACTCTCTCAGTTCAGTAAATATAATCACAAACTCTTAACCTGTGGATGAAACACACGAGATGGGCTGTTCCTCACCTTCAGCGCTGACAGAGTTTGATTCAGACGAGGAAGACGCAGAATCTGAGGCAGAATCTGATGCGGAATCAGACGCGGAGTCGGATGCAGAGTCGGATGCGGAGTCAGACTCAGAGGAAGATGAAGATGCTGAGGAAGATGAGGATGCTGAGGAAGAGTCGGAATCAGCCGGAGCTCCGGTGGGAGGAAGCACCACCTCGGCTGCAGGTTCATCTGCAGCGTCTGGCGCCGTGTACACTCACACACACACACCTCACACACACACCCCACACACACACACCCACACAACACACACACACACACACACTTCAGTCACAGTGATGTCATGATGAAGGTGCCTCACCTCCCATAGACGCGCAGACAGACAGCAGAGCACAGACGCTCAGGAGGCTCAAAGTCTTCATGGCTCTTCAGGTCTGGGTTTGTTCTTCAGTCAGTTGATGGTGATGCTGGTCTCTCTTGTCTGTCATCCGTCTACTCACCGGTGTGTTTATACTCTCACTGTCACCCACACACACTGCTGCTGGAGTTTGTGATTGGTTTGGGAATCGAGTAACGGACTTGCCCCTTTCTGCATTCCAACAACAACACCTACACACACACACACACCACACACCACACACCACACACACACACACACACACAGTCTCTCTCTCACTCACTCACTCACACACACACACACCCACACACACAAACACACACACACACACACACACGTGTTCCAGCAACCGCAGGCTGGCATACAGACACACGCACCTAAATGTGGGAAACGGGGCCAAAACCACTAACAAACATGGCATGAACGGGCCGTCACAGAGTGACCCGTCGCTGGCGGAATTTAATGAAATACTCTCCATATCTGTGGGAAATGTAGGCGATGCTTCTAAATGTAAAACATATATTTTTCATCCAAACTCTGAGCAACAGTCATTCCAGGGTCCAAATGTTCCTGGACCGGACCTGATGAGCACTCTGGGAGTCAGGAAACTACTGTATGAGGAAAATCTCACGGGAAAAACCTGCGGATGCATCTGTCACGTCTGTTATGTAAGAGGCGTTTCTGCAGATATTCGTCCAGCAGGTTTCATCCAGCATCTGCTATAAAATGCATTTGCTTCTGTTCTGCCTAAATATATACATCAGCTTAGTAAAGAATGTGGGTCACTTTACATTCAAAGACAGGCAGACAGGCAGAGAGACAGACAGACAGACAGAGGTACAGACAGACAGACACACAGACAGACAGGCAGAGAACAGACAGACAGACAGACAAACAGAGAGACAGACAGACAGACAGACAGATGGACAGACAGATGGACAGACAGACAGATGAACAGACAGAGACAGACAGACAGACAAACGAGGGACAGACAGACAGACAAACAAGGACGCCAGACAGACAGACAGAGGTACAGACGTACAGACAGACAGACAGAGGGAAGAAAAGAGACAGACAGACGAGAGACGACAAACAGAGGGACATACAAACGAGGACAACAGCAGAAACAAACAGAGGGACAGCAGACAGACAGATGACAGACAGACAGACAGACAAACAGAGGGACAGACAGACAGACAGACAGACAGACAGACAGACAGACAGACGACAGACAAACATACAGACAGCAGAAGACATCCAAACAACAGACAGAAACAGACAGACAGACAGACAGACATACAAAAAGATAGACAGATAGATAGATAGACAGACACACACACAGACACAGAGAGAGACAGACAGACAGACAGACAGACTGACAGACAGACAGACAGACAGACAGAGAGAGAGACAGACAGACAGACAGACAGACAGACAGACAGACAGACACAGCTGAGGGACAGACGGACAGATTCAGACAGAGAGACAGACCGACAGACCGAGGCAGCAGAACAACAGACAGAACCAACAGAGGGACATACAGACAGACAGACATAGGGACAGACAGCAGAGAGACAACGACAGACACACAGACAGACAGAGGGAACGACAGGCAGAGAGACCGACAGACATACAACACAGAAAGACAGAGGTACAGACAGACAGAAGGGCGACAGGCAGATAGACAGAAGATACACAACCAGACAAGACATAGGACAGACAGTCAGAGGGACAGACAGACAGACATACAGACAGAGGGAACAGACAACAGACCAAGGACGACAGACAGACAGACAGAGGGAAGCAGGCAGAGGAGACAGACAGACATACAGAGGGACAACAGGCAGACAGCAGTAGGGACAGACAGCAGAGAGACGACATACAACACACAGACAGACATAGGGACAGACAACACACAGACAGCCCAGATGGCCAGACCGACACCAGACGACAGAGCAGACATACACACAGACAGACGAGGTACAGGCATAACAGACAGACAGAGAGAGCAGAAGACAGACAGACAACAAAGCAGAGAGAGAGAGACGAGCAATAAGTCCTCGTTGAAGCTATTGTGACAGTGGCATATGACCACATGTATTTGCTAGGTTCTTATAATGGTTTAGGAAAAAATGTTTTTGATTTTGCTTTTAAACAATTGTTCAGTAATCAAGAAATTCAATTTAGACACATTATTAGACACAATACTTTACACGCAATATTGTTTGTTACTGTGTTTTTGCTCCACCAATGAAATAGTTGCAAATGAAAGCCACAGAGAACCAATGCACACAAAGCTGGTTTCATTCCTCAATATCGCGTTTTGAATATTGAAT
>JADLZN010001318.1:50000-75209 GCA_018155175.1 Sinocyclocheilus anophthalmus
ATAAGGAGTCACATTAGGTCCTGCACACGGCCGCGACTTCAGTAGTGGGAATTGTCACCCGCCGCCAGGAGCCACTTCTTGTCCGAGACACCATCGTAAAGGCCGATCCGCGGCAGATCACCAGACTTCAGGCCGAAGTATTCCAGCACGCGGGCGTTCGACTTCTCTCTTCCGTTTACCAGCACGAACAACATCTGCATTTCACAAAACACATTCACAAGTCATTTTGTGGAATAGTCTTTTAATGTTTAGTTAAATAGTGCTGTTCATCACCATCCCTGCTGTAAAAAACAATAGAAATGATGATCAGAGAAGTCCTAATGGCTTCCACTAAAAATACCCTTACAAACCATCAACGTTTAACCATTCATTTCCAGTAGCAGTGTTGCCAGGTTTGCCTAGATTTTGATTACTTGTAAACGGTTTGCTGTAGGTTAATCTTTCTTGCGGTTTAAAGGTTTGACATATAGCAGAAATATCGAAATATTTTACATTCTATTAATGATAAAACTGTGTGAGAGACCCACAGGCACCATCACAGTTTCCATTAAAACCAATACAATTCCCATTATACCATCACAAATTCTATGAGGGGTTATATATATATATATTTGCTCATTTTATATTTTAGAGTTTTAGTTTATAGCAGTTTTATTAGTTAGATTTCGAGTAAATGTATCTGTGCAGTGCCAGATAAACATTCATCTGACTGTAACTCCAGTTACTTCACCTGATAATTGTCTTAAAATGTACTGTATGTGAGCACTCAGTCACTTTAAATAAAAAATATTGCCCAAATCAATCAAAACCTTTAGCAGTCTCATACAGTCTGGAATATTTCTGAAGTTCTGGAAGGATCTGGCATGTGTGGGGATATTAGGGTCAGTGGGGCGCAGCGCTTGTGCAATCAGGACAAAAGCTCTTAATCCCATTAAAGAATGAAACAGTGAGACTTCACCCCATCATCCTCTTAATTAACACTTTCTCGTCAGGTAAAGGAGGTGAAATGGACTCGTGTTTACTACCTTGCCAGCATATTTTGGCGCGAGATTTCTGAAGATCTGCTGCAGGGGCTCCGAGTGAGTGCGCCCTCTATCAAAGGACCAGGGCACTAGCAGCAGGATGCGGTCTTCACACCACAGAGCGGGAGACAGACCCCACTGGGCAGTGCCGAGACAAGCACACGCACACAACACCAACAGACGGAGACAGAACACAGTCAGGCCAGCACACACCACCACGCGTACACCAGAGCACAGCGGTTATTTTTTTTTTTTTGTTTGACGACACCACACCAAGACCCACAGCACCACCGAAAGAAACGACCACACATGCCCCGGTCCTCGAGCGACCGCAATGGCCCACCCGAGTCACTCCTCACAAGACAGCACACACGACACACACACAGAGCACTACAAAACCCCCCCCAAACCACACACACACACCACATAAGACGGGAGGTGGGAAAGGAAGACAGACACACCTAGCACACACAGCACTACACACACCAAAACGACACACAACCACACCACAGCGACAGATATACAGAACACACACAACAGACACCACACACACACACACACAGACACTCACACTCACACTCACACCTATAAGAGACAGGACACCACCACGAGCACACACACACAACAGACAACTGCGACACACACACACAGCGACACAACTCACGACACACCAACAAGAGGAGGATGAGAGAAGAGACAGAGGAGAGACACGACGAAGCTGACACCACAGAAAACACACCACACCAACTCTCGTCTCACACACCACCACCACACAACCACAGAGGAGTGGAGAAGAGGAAGGAGGAGAGAGAGAAGGAGAACTAACACAAAGCACACAGGGACGATAAACAGAAGGAAGAGATAGAAGAGGCGACGAGAAGGGGGGGGAGGGAAGGAAAGTGAGGAGAGAGAGTGAAGAAGGCAGAAGAGGAGAGAGAAGCAAGAGATATAGAGGACAAGAGAGAGAGAAGACGAGAGACACACACAACCACACACAACCACAACAACAAAAGAGAGAGAGAGAGGAAGAGGAGAAGAGACAGGACACAAACACAACACACACACAAGACACACACAAACATGCAATGCACGCCACACCACACACACTCACTCATCATGAATATATAAATATATATAATTTAATTTAATCAGATTGGAAGCTGCTAGTATGTTTGTATGATCAGTACCGCTTGATTATATTCTGTGACGTAATAAATGTTATTGATGGTCATGAAGCGTGCGAGTCCATCGCTATCAATTTTCTTGGCCTCTGAGAGCTTCAGGTGTTCCTGATGAAGATCAGCCTGTAACACACACATATTCTCATATACTCATATTACGATGGTGTTCTGTATTCACCTCATGTATCTCAGACTCATATCTCACGTGTTCCATGAGGTTGCAGGTGTTTTACCTTCCTGAAGATGGAGATGGTGTCGGAGGCGATGCCATATTTGGCCCAAACTTCCTTTTCACTGCACAGAGCAACAGGAAGTGTCTCCATCTGTTTAACAGCAGCCAGAAACTCTTTATATCCGTGAGCAGCTTCAGTCTGACGGAAAGACAGCAGACCTTCATCACAGACATGAACACTGTTCATACATGAGCATCAGTCCACGGTAGCATCATTCGGAGAGCTGCGGCTCAGATTCAGTCGGCTGCACCCACGTCTGTTTATGGAGCGCTGAAGGTGCCAATCCCACAATCCCAGAGACGCCCTAAACTTCCTGCTCCATTCCTCCTCCGCATCTAGAGTTGGGCCAGAGGACACGGCATTCTGGGACATTTCCTGACACCAGCGGAGACTCTCTCTCTCTCACACACACACTGTACACAGCACAACACAAGGTTAGTTTTGTGATAACGTGGGGACTCTCCCTAGGTGTAATGGTTTTTATACTGTACAGACCTTATATTTTATTGCCCTTCACCAACCCTACCCCTAAACCTACCCTTTACAGGAGACTTTGTGCTATTTCAGTTTTTCAATACACTCCATTCTGTGTGATTTTTAAGCGTTTTGAAAAGTGGGGACATGGGGTAAATGTCCTGAAAAGTCACCTTCTCCTTGTAATACCTATGTCATACCTTTGTCATTATACACATTTATGTCCTCATTTGTAACAAAAACATGTACACATACACACACACTTGCGAGTCTCTCACACAGCACAGGACAGACACAACACACAACACACGAACGCACAAACGCACCCAAACACACACACCGAACAATCTACACTCTCTTCACAGAAACACCACCCACAACACACACAACGGCACACACACACAAACACAACACACACCCACACATCTCTCACAGGACACACATCGATGCACACCACAACACACACACACAAACACACCTCAAAGTAAGCCAGAAGATTTACACGGCTAACTCTCCGTCACACGAAACGTAGATGAAGGACTTGGGCCCAAGGAACATTCCTTCAGTAGAACGGATGGATAAGTTTCTCTGCAGATCAACACAAAGTAACATCAGCCTGACGTGATGTTATGAGTCAACAAACATGCATGAGGGGGCACCACACTGCATAGGATAAAATATTTCCTTACTTTAGTATTATTAAGTCTGTTTTCTGATGCTACAAATATAGATTTTGCTTGAAGGCAACACAAAATTTAAACTAAGATATTATGTCTTAATTTTCTAAATGGAAAAAGCTATCAAAATATCTGTTTAGTTTTTGTTAAAAACAAGCAAAAGATTATTTTTAATTATCCCAGCATTGGCAGATATTTTTGATTGTTTAGCAAAAGTTAAACAGATAATATCTCAAGTCATGTACGTGGTCAAGTCAAAGATGATTCTTGATTTCAGAATGTTTATAATCGAAGCACATCGGACCAAAATGCAGAAAACCCCGAAGAAGAGTAATTATTTGGCAGAGCGGTAAATGTGAGCCTAGACGCTATGTGACAATAAGCAGATCTGATTATAGAGTCGACACTGATAGAGGAATCACTCAAACACATAAAACTCATGCAACAGCCATGAGCAAAGAGGATCATTGATTCTTTAGGTCACTAACCAAACAACACACAGAGATATTTCTGTTAGACTAAGCAGAGAATAATTCTAGGCATTAACATGATGTTAAACAGTACCTTCAATTTTAGGTATGCGGTCACACCACAGTTAACAAAGAGAACACAATGGAGAAAACATGCCGACTCTAATAAAAAAATGGACAGACGGTGCGAGAAGCGACGCAGAAGCCCAGGGCGTTGGGTGTCTTGTTACGCCACAAGACGGGTGTGTGGCACGTCGGACCAGGTGTGCTGCAAACGCCGTGAGATTACGTGTAAACTCAAACAACAACATGCTGTTTTGTTCACCGAAATGAAACTCATCCTTACAAGAAGTGAGAGCGGAGATGAACGCTGTGTTGCCGAACACACTAGGAGAAACAACCATCACGTAGGAACAGGGAAGCAGATCTCACGGCTTCGTTCTCATGTAAGAAAATATTTTTAACTTAGATATGAAGGTTGCTTCATGTTGCTTCACAAAGCGTGACATTGAAAACAAGTGGTACATGTTTAATGTTAGGCGGCCATGCATCAATAATCAAGGAAAAATACCGTCGCAGGATAGCTCAAAAGAAACTGCAGCACCGATGACGAGGCTCACAATAAACAGAGATAAGATACGCCACATGAGCAAGAGGCTCTGATGAACTTAACAGGGCAGTAGGTTGTGTTTTGTTTCAATCTATCATCTGCACGATGGTAACTTAAGATGAGGAATCATGCTTCTTATCTTCACATAACTTCTGCCATCAGCTCAGTAAGGTTGTGTACCGACGCGATGCAGGAAATTGGTTGGGGTTTTAGCACCACACCCAGTTAAACCGGTTCACGTCAGGAATAGATTAAGAGTCTCTTCTCACTGCAGGATCCAAAGACTCAGGATTTAAAATAGAGCTAATGCTCAGCTCAGAGATCAAAGCAACTCTTTTCATAGAGTTATGCAACATTTAACCCAGAGGAAAGGTCAGAGGTTACAACAACATCTTCATCTTTGGTTTCTGAATGAAATCAAACTGGAAAAGCACATCAACATTGTGGGTTTATGATAATGGCAGTGATGTCCATTTCTATATTTGTCACAAAGATCCGAGCTCAGAAGATAAAAGTCCAATGCAGAATTATCATGAGTTTCATTGTAGGAAATTGGACATGAACAGGCTCTCAGGTCATATTTACTATCGGGAAACTAATTTTGATTTCTAACGAGTTGGACATGCCATAAATTTAAAACATGGCAAATAAGAGAACTATCGCTGTTTGTTTTCCATACAACTTGTACATTGCTTTACAGTCATGCATATTTACATATATAAATAGCCATTTGATGCATTTTGTATTTACACAGCAAAAACTGTTTATTTTGACTGAACCTTCAGAATCTGGATGGTTGACGAATGGGACGCAACATTTATTAAGAAATGGGCAAGAATGAAGCTGCAGTCCTCTGTGAACAAAGCGTTTGAACACAGCAAACTCATAATTCTGACTTCAGAAGTGGGATGTGAATTCCTGACTGCATGTGAAAGCAGCATAAGACAAACTCTCATTTAGCATATAAATCTGTTCTGCATACAGATCCTACTGAAAAACAGAACGTGTTGCAGAGACAGATATAGATGTGTTTGAATACGTGTCACTGCTAACACAAGACAGCACCAAATACACACACACACACACACTCACTCACTCACTCACTCACACACACTCACTCACACACACACACACACTCTCTCTCTCTCACACACACACTGTCTCGCGCACACACACACACACACACTCACTCACTCACACACACACACACTCCCAACTCACTCACTCACTCACTCACTCACACACACTCACTCACACACACTCGCTCACTCACACACACACACACTCACACACACAACACAACACACACACAACACTCTAGACATTCATCCAGGTGGTTTAATGAGCAAACTGCTAATTAGGCTATACAGTCCCCTAAATGACCATCAGGACAGCCATCAGATTGGGATTTAGACTGATTTACTCTGTAATTAGTCATGTCAGCTATAACCATATTGGTGTGATCAGTGTGTGGTTTCTCAGAATTCCGCTTGTGGTTTTTTAAGGTGCTCAAATCTAAAACAGATGTGAACAGTGAAGGATCGTCACCGAGTTTAGCTCATACAGATTTTGAGACTTTAGCCTGTATTTCACAGAGAGGGTCACATTTGTTAAGCAATGAATGGTAATCATATAAATATATAGTTGGATTTATTTTTAAATTTAGAATAAATTCATTTAATTATTTTGTAAGACTTTCAAGTTTACACTTTATTTTAAGGTGTCCTGTTACAGTGTAATTTACATTTAAGTACTGAGTAATATTAAAAAAACTACATGTACTTACGGTATGGTTAGGGATAGGGTTTGGCTTAGTTTATTGATGCATAATTTCTTGTTATTGTTTAGTTATTTTTTATTACAAAGTAAGTTTTGTAACATGTGTAACGAGGACCCCATATAATAAAGTGTTTACCAGCATTTATAGCAAAAAAAAAGATCACGTCTGAAGAATATGACAGTAATATTAACCTAATGATAATACGCCGTATGTGGTATTTGAACACACATCCATCATATTTCATGTGTAACATATCTACTGACATAAACGTAGACGTGTTCATAAACTCCTTACTGTTTCCACACGCGTGTCCGCACCGACACACAAAGCCTGAAGAGCTTAAAATACTCCAGGTGTCAGTCTCCAGATCCCTGGATCTGTTTCTGTGGGAGATTAGAGGACGTATAAAAGCTGCCACAGAACCATGTACCGAGCTGACCCGAGACACAGAAGAAGAACCAGAAACTCCAGCACACGGTAAGAGATTCACCGCACCGGAGGCACACCTGCACAAAACACAGTCAGGTAACGCAGGCCTATACAGTATTCTCATTAGTTACTACACAACACCGCTCACTGAGGAGAGGAACTCCTGAGCAGACGAAGAGGGAAAACACAGACAGACAGACAGACGTTCAGGGATGTCGCGTGGGGTAAGAGCAGACAGATCTAGTGATGCAGATCAAAATCACATGCATTTAAACATGAAATAAACACACTACAATTAGAGCCTCAAACCGAGAATCAGACGGACTTACTGGCATTTCTTCAGACGAAGCTGAACTGGACAGTAGATGTTCTTCACATTTAGGCAAAAACAGACTAAAAACAGCAGCTCTGACACATCTTTCTGCCAGATTGCAGAATGCGTAATGTGAGCGCTGGGCATCTCCTCGATGAGATTATGTAAAGAGCTTATTATTCACACTGTCTGTATATATATATCACGAGGCAAATATATGTTGGTAAATAAACATACTCATTGTGCAACCAGCAGATTAGGATTAACAAAATCCCAAAATGAGAAGTTTAACAGTTTGAGGACATGAGCGAGATCAGATGAGGGAACGATTAAAGATCTCTAACACAGATTCAACACGAAAGAAAAAAAACTTTGTGTTT
The DNA here is from genome assembly GCA_018155175.1 of Sinocyclocheilus anophthalmus. Taxonomy (NCBI): domain Eukaryota; kingdom Metazoa; phylum Chordata; class Actinopteri; order Cypriniformes; family Cyprinidae; genus Sinocyclocheilus; species Sinocyclocheilus anophthalmus. The sequence goes on from JADLZN010001318.1 coordinate 57,570, forward strand.
ATGTTTTAGTAAGTGGCAGGAATGGACGCCCCAGCACCTGTTGAGAAGAGAGGACCCCCAAGGTTCAAGCAGAGGACCGCTCGCACTTTCAAGAGCAAGGCTCCCAAACCCGGACAGAAAGGCTTCGGAGACGACATCCCTGGAATGGAGGGTCTTGGCACAGGTACATGACAGGCCACCAGAGTTTCTGGTCAGTTCAGTGTATTTATTTAATGAACCTGACAAAGTTTCTTTCTCTGGTTTCTATCAGACATCACTGTGATCTGCCCCTGGGAAGCTTTCGGCGACATGGAGCTTAGCGATCTGGCCAAATTTGGGATTGTGTAGCACCTCATGCATCCTCCTGAGATCATAGTTTCTAGACTCGTCCGTTCACACCAGACTGAACCAGCAGCAGATGCTCTCAGCCCAACACACACAGAAGATGGGACGTGATTAATTAATAAATGAGGGAATAAGGACTCTCTCAGCCGCAGACCTGAAGGAATCGACCTCAGAGCCACAACATCACTCACTCTCTAATGTCGTAACGAAATACAGAACTGCGTACAAATCAACTTTATTTTTTTGAACTGTAAATATGATTGCGTTTGTGTCTGAATCCTTTCATCACGCTTGATTAAAAACCACTTTCCCATGAATCTGTGTGATGAGGATTTTCTCTTTTAAAACGTTTAAATTGAGTCCATTATAACATGACTTCATCCAAAGTTTTCACTTCATACACTCAGGAACATCCGTAAATAATCCTCCAACTATGAAAAGTGTTTTCATAAATATCCACTAATTCGAAAATACAGTCTAGAAACATCAAGGTAAAAATTCAAATAAGAACATTTTTAAATGGTTTAACTACTACGTTACCAGAACATTAACTATGGTTTTATTGTAGAAACTTTTACTTCACATTTATTTTAAATGAAAATTCAATAAAACAATAAGAGCGTAATGATGTGGGAATTAGGATGTTAAATAAGATACCGAAGGTAATAAACCATTAGCTTAGTTTGCATAAATGTAGAAACATTAAGATTTAACCATGAGCATTATGCGATTATTTACAATTTCACATTAAAGATCTTACTGCTGTCACTTCCATTCATATAACATCCCTTTACCTCGAGATGAGCATCTCAGAAAGACCACAAATTAGGTAGAAGAAATCTTTCACAATATTCACCTAAAATTATTTGATAACTTCTCCTTACGTCCATCTATTAATGCACAATCGACTGAAATCAAAGACCCTTCGAGTGAGTGTTTTTAAAAAACAGTTTATATGGACATCCAGATACAAATTACATCACAAATGGAATCAGAATATGTAGAGAGAGAGAGAGAGTTCAACTCAAAAACACGGTTACACTGTAAACCAAAGGAGAGTATGTGGAACAGGTATCATATTCATAAGGTGCGAGAATGGAGAATAAAAGAGACGCACCATCTTTAATCCTTTACTGCACGAATGGAGGGATTTCAGCCTTCTCACTCCATCATCAGAAGACGAGCGTCATGCGAGAAACCCGTCTCAGAGCAAAGAACTCTGCGGGAGAAACCAGCGAAGGACAGAAGGAGAGTAACCAGCAGATCTGCCGCATCTTTAAAAGCCAGAAGTTCAGAATTTAGGAGCCGAGATCATTTTAATCTCTTATAATACTGTGGAACGTGTATGCATAGACTGCAAGTACCATTTAAACAAAAAAAACTAATAAAGTAAAGCTGTCCAGGTTAGTGTTCAGACTGTGGTCAGTTTTTCTTTAGGCCAGTATCTTAGTGTCAATGAAACACGGCCCTCATCCTCTCAAACAAGCGGAGGCGGAATTACTTCCCAAACTCTAAAATGGCTAAATGTTTTCAGTCCTGGACCAGGATACAGTTACACCTAGAATCTACTGAAACGCGTGATGTCCTGCAGAAACAAAACCAAACAAATGATGAAATGCAGGTGTGTTTTCACAGATAAAGAAACCGGTCACGTGACCAGGCTGCAGTTCCACGTCCAGCTATCTTGAAATAATTAACGAGCCACTTCAAACAATATCAAAAACCTATTCATACAAAACAAAATAAACCAAATAATAGAATTACAAATACGTTTACACACAAACCAAGAATGTGCTTGACTTTTCTTTGGAACCAAAATTCAAAAAAAGCAAAATAGCAATATACTGAAGGGAAAGAGGACACGCTCTGCAAGAAAGACAAACAATACTATGCGTTTCTCATTTAAAAACCCACAAACTTTTTTTTGATCCACTTTTCTGAGATTTGGGCTGAAAGTTGCATATTTTACAAAACTATGCTAATAAAAGAGCTTGTCGATATTCCACAAGAAGGGCTCTTCGATCCCAAAATCTGAAGGAAAAAAGTTGTAAATATTTCTTAGCATAATTTAAATACTTGCTATAGTCATTATGCCGTATTTCTGTGTATGATTCCTGCCCTTCATCAAAGCCAACACACACAACCATGAGAAACTAATGACGATAATAATCAATAATAATAATGATAATGTTTGGTAAAATTTCATGTCTATTCTAGTTTACTTGCATATAATGACTATTTAATTTTAAAGGTACGCCTCTTGAAATTGGTCTGAACGGAGGTACTGTTTAAAGAACACAAAGCTTTCAGCAAGACGGGTTATTATGACACATCGTCCCGTTGGTGTGCGTCACACTTCAGTGATCTGTGACAGCTGTTGGAGTTGCCTTTCATCCTTGATCTTTCCAGAGAGAGGAAGACCACGACGGTAGTCTCTCATCACGCCGCTGTATTTGGGATTATAGCATCGTCCTCTCTTACAGAGCTGATGGGATCCAACAATTTCAAGATGATCCTTAAAACAGAGACAAGAGCGGTCCAGACGAATGTCTATATTTCTTAAAGAGTATTGATAATTATTGTAGTGTGAAACAGTGAAGGGTGACGTAAATGTGTTCACTGCAGTCCTGACGCTCTGTGCACATGTAGTTCAATGGCCACTAGAGGCAGTCTAGAGCCGTTACTGCATGCATATGTGCAGAGAGACGAGCCAAAGGAAGAAATGATTCGCGCTTCTCGGTCAGAGATCTGTTACCATTTAGTGTTCGACGTTGTCAGGTTTCCTTTAAAAAAAAAAAAACAACAACGAAAAAATCCATCTTCTTCGATGTATTGATTTATAGTTGCATTCCTTATTCAAAGTTCATTCGTAACAGACGTGCTTCGCTTCTTTTTTTGTTTTTTTTGTTTTTGTCCAAGAGTGTGATTGGATTTTTCCCTCCGAGGTCAGCAGCCGTTGGTGAAGTTTCAGAGAGACAGCGAATCTGGAAGTGTATTAATATGGTGAGAACCGGCTGTATCCTCCTCTGTAGAGAGTGGCCTGCGAGAGAGAGGTTTGGTTAGAAAGCGTTTGAGGATCTGAGAGCGTGACGGAGAGACGGAGGCGAAGCTTACCATCGCGCCGACTCCATACGCTGCTGCCGCCGCCGCCGCCGCTGGAGAAGCCGCTAGCGCAGCCGCATACGGATCTGCCGTGTACATGCGACCGTAGCTGCAACACACGGAGAAAACAACGACTACAACTCAGAATCAGGGCCGCTAGCAGCAGAGAGAAGCAGAAATGCCCATCTGTCCCAACTCATTTTCAGAGAAAGTTGCACTAACGAAAGTGCCGGATTTTTTGCTAAGACTTTTGGACGTCACCTGCGCGATTACATCATCTTAATCACAACGCAAAATGTGTCACTGCATCAACTCTCTGCAAAAAATATATTTAGTATATATATTTTCATTTATATTTTGTTTTAAAAAATCACGATTAATCATTTGACAGTACTAATTAAAATGTAAATAACTACAAACCCGATTCCAAAAAAGTTGGGACACTGTACAAATTGTGAATAAAAACAGAATGCAATGATGTGGAAGTTTCAAATTTCAATATTTTATTCAGAATACAACATAGATGACATATCAAATGTTTAAACTGAGAAAATTTATCATTTTAATGGAAAAATAAGTTGGTTTTAAATTTCATGGCATCAACATCTCAGAAAAGTTGGGACAAGGCCATGTTTACCACTGTGTGGCATCCCTCTTCTTTTTATAACAGTCTGCAAACGTCTGGGGACTGAGGAGACAAGTTGCTCAAGTTTAGGAATAGGAATGTTGTCCCATTCTTGTCTAATACAGGCTTCTAGTTGCTCAACTGTCTTAGGTCTTCTTTGTCGCATCTTCCTCATTATGATGCGCCAAATGTTTTCTATGGGTGAAAGATCTGGACTGCAGCTGGCCATTTCAGTACCCGGATCCTTCTTCTACGCAGCCATGATTTTGTAATTGATGCAGTATGTGGTCTGGCTTTGTCATGTTGGAAAATGCAAGGTCTTTCCTGAAAGAGACGACGTCTGGATGGGGGCATGTGTTGTTCTAGATCTTGGATATACCTTTCAGCATTGATGTGCCTTTCCAGATGTGTAAGCTGCCCATGCCACACGCACTCATGCAACCCCATACCATCAGAGATGCAGGCTTCTGAACTGAGCGCTGATAACAACTTGGGTTGTCCTTGTCCTCTTTAGTCCGGATGACATGGCGTCCCAGTTTTCCAAAAAGAACTTCAAATTTTGATTTGTCTGACAACAGAACAGTTTTCCACTTTGCCACAGTCCTTTTTAAATGAGCCTTGGCCCAGAGAAAACGTCTGCGCTTCTGTATCATGTTTAGATATGGCTTCTTTTTGACCTATAGAGTTTTAGCCGGCAACGGCGAGTGGCACGGTGGATTGTGTTCACTGACAGTGTTTTCTGAAAGTATTCCTGAGCCCATGTTGTGATTTCCATTACAGTAGCATTCTTGTATGTGATGCAGTGCTGTCTAAGGGCCCGAAGATCACGGGCTTCCAGTATGGTTTTCCGGCCTTGACCATTATGCACAGAGATTGTTCCAGATTCTCTGTATCTTTGGATGATATTATGCACTGTATATGATGATAACTTCAAACTCTTTGCAGTTTTTCTCTGAGAAACTCCTTTCTGATATTGCTCCTCCACTATTTTTCGCCGCAGCATTGGGGGAATTGGTGATCTTCTGCCCATCTTGACTTCTGAGAGACTTCTGCCACTCTGAGAGGCTCTTTTTATTCCCAATCATGTTGCCAATTGCCCTATTATGTTGCAAATTGGTCCTCCAGCTGTTCTTTATATGCACATTTAACTTTTCCGGCCTTTCCTGTCCCAACTTTTTTGGAATGTGTCGCTCTCATGAAATCCAAAATGAGCCAATATTGGCATGACATTTCAAAATGTCTCACCTTTCAACATTTGATATGTTATCTATATTCTATTGTGAATAAAATATAAGTTTATGAGTTTTGTAAATTATTCCATTCCTTTTTTTACTCACAATTTGTACAGTGCCCCAAATTTTTTGGAATCGGGTTTGTATTTTGAAAAGAGAGCATCAATGCTGAGAAGATCTTGTTTACGTCAAAACTGAAACAAGCCGTTCACACAGAACACATATTTATCACATTTTCTAAAGGGACATCTATCAACGTTGCACTCGCGTCTCGCACAAAAGAGAACAAAAGCCAGTGGAATTAAATAAGCCAACAATTTCAACTTTAAAAAAACATCAAACAAATATCAACAAACACAAAACAAAAAAACAGGTGGTGTCCCCCCCCCCCATCCACTGCAAATCTCATGTTTTTAAATGAAAACAGTACTCTGTTTGTTGACTGTGGCCCTTTTGTATTAAACTATGCCATACACAATGCGGTTTGGTTATAGTGTGTTAGCCAACGTAATTAATAATAGAAGAGTTCAGATCCAAAAGCCTCTAAGTGCCATCTGAAATTTTCTTCAACAGTGAGCAATTTTATCAGACTCCTAGAATTTATGTGGCAGTTTATTTCCTTTATTGCTAGAAAAGGGTAAAAAAAGTACATTGACCATAAAGTGAAATGACAGAACCTACACATAAGAGCCTGATAAAAATGCTCACTTAGAGGCTTTTGCATCTGAACTCTTCAGTTGGTTTATAAACATTATTTTATACATTATGCACTTTTTTTCACAGATAATCATGTTATCTTATGCTTTGAATAAATGTGCATTAATAATATTTTGCTCGATGCGCCCTCTTGTGGCCTCATGAGAGAAGCCAAAAGCTTTTTTTCATCCCTAACTGAAATTATGCATTTTAAATTTGAATATAATTAGAATATTGATAATATTTAAGTGCAAAATTCAAATCTAGTTTTCAAGCAATTTTGACTGCCCCCGTGTTCAAGATGTGGTTATGACTGAAAATACTCATCCATGCGTGAAAGAGGTTGAACAGGGCTGGAAACAGACGCTGCGCTGAGCGTGCATTGACCGTTTCTCGCTCACCTGTCGCTGTATGCCGCTGCCGCCGCTGCTGTGGGACTCGCTACCGCCGTCGGCTGGGTGTAGCGATACGCGGTATAGCCGCTCTACAGAGACAAAATGACAGATGCACTTAAAATAAGCACCGGTGCAATGAGGCAGGTGAAGTGGTGAGTTAGCAGGGGAAAAAAGGACATGAAAACGTTCAAGAAAAGCAAACCTAAAGTCCATTAACAAGCAATCTGCCACTGATGTTCAGTCAAACATAAACCGCATTCTGAGAACCGTACGTAAGTCTGTTACGCACTGTGAGTCTTCCTCAGTGGCAAACAATGCACAATCATGGAAAAAGAGGAGTGGTTTCTCTAATGATTAAGAATCGATGGTTTGTTTGTCAAAGAGGGAGACACAAGCAGAAATGGGGATCGTGAGTGCATTAGCGTCAGTGTCATCGTCACCCCCAAACACACAACCAGGGCTGATCAAACCGATTACTGTGGTGCCATATTCAGACAGACAGCAGATAGTGAGATAGCAGAACCATCCACCACACCACACAGACAGCAGCACCCCAAACAAACTCAATACAATAACACGCCATTGACGCCATTCTCTCCTCAGCATTTCTAACCCTATCGGCCATCAGGAAATTCCCGATCCCGCACATCCTGAGATGCGCAGCCGCCGAGTGAGTGACAGAGAGAGAGAGAGGAGGGTAGATAAAGAGAGAGAGATTGTGGATGGTGGAGTGCGATTGAGGAGAGAAGAGTCGAGAGACGCGAGAGAGGGAAGAGAGAGAGAGAGAGAGAGAGAGAGAGAGAGAGAGAGAGAGAGAGAGAGAGAGAGAGAGAGAGGAGAGATGAGAATCAGAAGAGCTAGAAATGAGAGCGTCATAGAGCGAGGAGAGAGAGAGCGAGAGAGTCAGAGAGAGAGAGACATGGGCTGAGGTGACAGAAGAGAAGCAGGTGACTTGAAGGTAAACAGAGTAGAGTGAATCACTGATGAAAAGTCAAGGAAGTAGAGGAGAGAAAGAGAGAGAGAGATCTACGAGCGAATTAAGTGTGATTGCATGCCAACACAGATCGAGTTAACATGCTGCAGAGAGAGAGACAGGGACTCTGGGAAGGGGACAGAATCAGATCCAGTCTGACAAACCCAAAACATCCAGAGTCCTTAAAACTATGGTCTCGAATATCAGCGATGCACAACAAAAGACCTGCAGGAAGTCATTCGCTTGAAAACAGCGCCAGACAATTATTTACAGTCTCAGAAGTGTAAATAATCTACCGCTGAGGGCTGGGCGGCGCGGTGCGGCGCTCGAGATTGAGCTGGAAATGTTTTAACGTCAGTGCAAATCAACATTCATATGATTCAATGCATGTGTTTTCGTCTGTGGCTCATCCAATCAAAATATCCGAGGCATCTGCCACGTGATCATATAAACCCTTTTATATTGAATTCCCTTGAAGAAAAACAGAACTAAATCATGATATACAGCTAAAATGAGCGGTTTGTGGTCGTACGGCCCAGCCCTGCTAACGCTGTTTTTGGGTATTTTCCCGAGTACGAGTCGCTGCTGGGACGTTTGATGCCGCTGCCGAATCTATCATGCCCTCCGAATCGTTTAGAAAGGAAATGTGCAGAGTTCAAGCAGAATTTCTTTCTTTCTCCCCCTTCCAGTCCTCACTCCTGTCAGATTACTGTGAGTTAGTAGGGAAACAGAGACAGCAATCTCACACGATCAATATCAAACACATGTATTAATCAGAAGGAGAGATGCACACTATCCGTCTGTGAGCCTACCTGAGGCATTCTGCTACTAACCAGAGTGTCCTGAAACACTATTCTACAGAGAAAACAGAAAGAGCTATCGTCAACCTGGACACACACACACACACACACACACACACACACACACACACACAGAGCCGTCCGAATCTGTTGATGAGAAACAAATCAAGTGATTCGTCCGATTCTATTGCATCACACAAACATAATGAACAGGATTCGTGTCTGCGCAGTGATTTTAAAGCATGTCTTCTTCAGAACGAAACGGCTCTGCATGGCTACAGTTTTCACACGGTAAAGCACTCGGAAGGAGAGAAGGAAAGAGAGAGGAAGTGAAACCAAGACACAGGAAGTGTCATACTTACATACAGTTCTGTAGCTCCATAAAACCCATCCTGGTACACCACACTGAGAGACAGAAAAACAAAATGACAGCAAAAAGAAAAGAAAGATGGAGGAGCAAGAAAAATAAGATTGAAAAAAATAAAATGGACAGGGCGCCACCATGTGGTGATGGAAGGGAAGAACAAAACAAAAGAAGATGGCAGGACATATGAAGACCACGAAAAAGAGAAAGTGAAAACATTAATTCACACACATGCAGTGCACTTGGTCATAAAACAGGAAAAAATGCCACTTTGATCCAATTGAGTGAGACACTGCATTTCCCAATAAACGGGTCACGTGTTGGGCAAAAATGGCATTTTTTTCATTTGATTGCATGTTTACATCAGCTGGTCTCATTTTGTGAGCAGTACAGCAGAAGCAGCACACGGTCATGCAGCATGCAGAACACTAGAGGAACTCAAATCTGCTGCGTGTGTGTGTGTGCGAGTGAGAGTGTGCGTGTGTGTGTGCGCGAGTGCGTGTGAGTGCGCGTGTGAGTGCGCGTGTGTGTGAGTGTGCATGTGTGTGTGCATGTGTGTGAGTGTGAGTGTGTGTGTGAGTGAGTGCGTGTGTGAGTGCGTGTGAGTGAGTGAGTGAGTGTGGTGTTGAGTGTGAGTGTGCGTGCGTTGTGTAAGGTGAGTGTGCTAGTGGTGGAAGGGAGAGTGGCGTGTTGTGGTGCGCAGTGTGTGTCTGCGTGTGCGTGTGTGTGTGTGTGTGTCGTTTGTGTGGCGTGTGAGTGCGTGCGCTTGTGCCAGTGTGTGCGTGTGTGAGTGTGTGTGAGTGTGTATGTGTGTGCTGTGCGTGCGTGTATGAGTTAGTGTGATGTGTATGTGTGTGGTGTCGTGCGTGTATGAGTGAGGGGTGCTTAGTGTGGTTGAGTGTGCACGTGAGTGGTGCGTGTTGAGTGTGCATGTGTGTGTGCGGGTGTGAGTGCGATGTGAGTGTGCGTGTGTGAGTGCGTGCTTGAGTGTTTTGTAGTGGTGGCGTGTAATGTGTGTGAGTGTGCGTGCTTGTGTGAAGTTTGTCTAGTGTGTGTGTGTGTGTGCACGGATGTGGTGTGGTGTGCCGTGAGAGAGAGTGCGCGTGTGTGTGAGTGTGCGTGTGAGTGAGAGTGTGTGTGAGTGTGCCGTGAGAGTGTGTGAGTGTGAGTGTGAGTGTGCGTGAGAGAGAGTGTGCGTTTGTGTGTTGTGTGCGTGTGATTGCGTGCGGTTTCAAGTGTGTGCGTGTGTTTGAGTGTTATGTGTGTGAGTGTGCGTGCGTGGTGGGTGTGAGTGGTGCTGTGTATGTGTGTGAGTGGCGTGCGTGTATGAGTGAGTGGTGCTAGTGTGTGTGAGTGTGCACGTGAGTGTGCGTGTGAGTGTGCATGTGTGAGAGTGCGTGTGAGAGTGCGAGTGTGTGTGTGAGTGAGTGAGTGCGTGCGTGAGTGTTTGTGTGAGTGAGTGTTTGTGAGTGAGTGTGAGTGTGCTTGCGTGTGAATTAGTGATTGGTGCTAGTGTGTGTGTGTGTGTGCACGTGATGTGTGGTGTGTGTGCGTGAGATGAGAGGGCGCGTGTGGTGTGAGTGTGCGACGTGAGTGTGGGTCTCAGGTGTGTGAGTGTGCGCGTGAGAGTGTGTGTGTGTGAGAGTGAATGTGTGTGATAGAGAGTGTGCGTGTGTGTGTGTGGCGCGTGTGATTACGTGTGCGTGTGTGAGAGTGGTGCGTTACCCTGGGTATCCTGTAGGTTGGCTGAGGAACTGCGGCACGCACCGCTCCGTAGACGGGCCGGCCTCGACCCCGCAGGTGATGCGCTCCTCTGAAGCTGGCGGCTGCAGCGGCGGCGGTGGATGCAGCGGTGGGATACGGAAACCCTGGAACTACAGCCAGTCACACAATCGTTCAGGAATCACACTCGTACGCGTTAAAGGATCAGATCATTTCCAGAATCAACATTTCCTGATAATTTTTTGTTTGTTTACAGAAATACTTGTGACCTGAATAAATAAGCGGAATCAATAAGCTTTCCATGCTGTATGGTTTTGTTAGAAGGACGCTATTGACGGTGAAAATCTGGAATCTTCATGAGGGTGCAAAAAAAAAATGCTAAATATTGGAGAAATTCTTTAAAGTTGTCCAGATTAATTTCTTAGCAATGCATATTACTAATAAAAAATTAAGTTTTGATATATTTACGGTAAAAAGTTTAAAAAATATCTTCATGGAACATGATCTTTACTTAACATCCTAATGATTTTTGGCATAAAAGAAAAATTTATAATTTTGACCCATACAATGTATGGTTTGGCTATTGCTACAATATACCTGTGCAACTTATGACTGGTTTTGTGCTCCAGGATCACATTTCCGGATTTTTCTCCTCCATATAGTGGACTTCATTGTTCCCAATGGTTCAAATGCAGTATCATTTGCAGCTTCAAAGAGGCTCTACCCTATCCACCAAGGCATAAGGTCCTTTTTTCCCCCCCACCCTCTAGTGAAACCAATTGGTAATTTTCTTTAAAAAAATTAAAATGAAAAATGTAATATACTTTTTGACTGCACATGCCTCGTCTTGCACTCTCGCTGTGTTCACATACTAATTTACATTCGACCGAGACTGCTTTGCTTTCAGTTGTTGAAGCCCTAAGAGTGGCTAGAGTGGCTTCCAAATCTTCTATACTTATTTTGCTGGATCTGTCTGCTGCTTTTGATACGGTGAACCACCAGATTCTCCTGTCAACCCTATTGGAAAATGGCATCTCAGGAACCACACGCCATTGGTTTGAGTCTTACCTCTCAGATAGGTCCTTCAAGGTATCTTGGAGAGTTGAGGTGTCCAAGTCACAACATCTAGCTACTGGGGTGCCTCAGAGCTCAGTTCTTGGACCACTTCTCTTTTCTGTCTACATGGCATCATTAGGTTCTGTCATTCAGATACATGGCTTTTCATATCACTGCTATGCCGATGACACTCAACTCTACCTCTCATTACATCCTGATGATCCAACAATAGCTGCTCGCATCTCAGCATGTCTAAAAGACATTTCTTGTTGGATGACGGACCATCACCTTCAACTCAACCTGGCTAAGACGAACTAACCATCTTCAGCATCGCTAAAAACACCTCGTCCATCTTTATTTTGACCCTCGACCTCTAGTACTCTCTATTCTATTAATTCTACTTTAGGCTATTTACTGTTTTTTTATAAAAAAAAAAAAAAAACTAACACGAGCTTTCTATTGTTTTCTATTCGATTACTAGTTTTTCTTTGTGTGTGTATAGATATATATATATATATATATATATATATACTGTATATATATAAACCTTGCTACGTGTACTGTGTTAGGTTAACCGAGACTTGTCATTTGCATTTATATATTGTTGCTCTTTTGTTAGTTTCGATTGCTTCCATTGTCCTCATTTGAAAGTCACTTTGGGCATCCTGTTCATGACACATTTAAATGTATCACGTTGGAAAGGTCCGTAGCAGAAGTGTAATGAACGCATCTAGATTTTCTCCTCCAACTTCAAAATCATCCGACACATTGTTTTACCTTTATTTATATGTTTTATGGGCGTTTGATTTAGTCGTTTAAACCCTGGGATTGGTGCGTCACCTACGTCCAACGTGTGCCAATCGCAGCGCTAGTGCAAGATGAGCATTGCATTTAAAATGCAATAACACTAATTATTGAAGAAAATGGACCGATCTTTCACTATATCAGACTCTTATACCTTGGCTGGGATCGTGTAGAGCCCTTTGAAGCTGCATTGAAATGGCGATTTGAACCCATTGGGAACAATAGAAGTCCACTATATGGAGAGAAATCCTGAAATGTTTTCCTCAAAAACCTAAAAAAAACATTCTACTGAAGAAAGAAAGACATGAACATCTTGGATGACATGGGGGCGAGTAAATTATCAGGAAAGTGAGCTGATTCTTTAAGGCCCGTGCACACCAAGAGCAGTAACCATAAAGTTCTAAAAATGGTTGCAGAGAACAGTAGACAACTACAACGATATAGAAGAGCGACATCGTGGAGATTACTTTCAGAACACTTTTTCCAGCTGATGACCAATAAAACACTGACAGGACAGCTAGTCAGGATTCATTAGTATTTAAGCACATTTAAAACAGCGGAGAAGCTCTACACAGCAAACATCAAATTACTTCAGTGTCCAGAGCTAGTTTCGACAACATTGTTTTGCCTCGTTTGCAGTGAAAATAACATTTTCATAATAATGTCTTTATTTCACTACATTTAAATGTAGCTTAATGAGGACATCTGCTGGTTAAAGCCGTGTAAAACCAACAAACTGATAATGACTAAAAAAGTTTATCTTCAAAAGCGAAACTCAGAGCAATAAATTCTCTCTGCTCCTCTTGTCTCTTGTGCTTTGGTGTTTACATGTCTCTCGTTACTTTGAATTGCAGCACGCAGATTTAGAATAAACAGACGTACCATTGACTGGTGCGGACGCATATAAAGTTTCGTTATAGTTGTCGTTATTGGTGTGAACGGGCTTTAAAATGTTGTTTACGCTGCACATCATCTCAGAACATTCCCCATCACAGAGCAATGATGCACTCTAACAGGAAAGTGGAAAATCCGTTTGCGTCTCACCTGCGTAGAGCTCCGGTGCGTACATCGCGTTCATCATATGACTCAATTTCCACCCCGCTGAAGCCACACAGAGAGAAGAGCCTCAGATTAACCACCTGGCCTCGTCGCTAACAACTGAACAAAACCTGAAAACTGTGGCGAGCTGGTTTTACCGTAGGGCAGCGTGCTGAGACCTTCTCCGTTAGTATACGGGCTAACCATCTTCTTATTGGTCATCACTCGAGCCGTAGCGTTGTTGACCTGTTCATCAGAGAGAGAACGAGCATCTGATCAGAGACGCAGAAAACAAAGCACTGGTGCATTCAATCTAGAGCTGTTCTTATCCAAACACCTGCAGTAAACACCATTCAATCGCTGAGAATTACGTCATTAACATGTGCTGAAGTTCACAAATCTCAAAATTAAGATATATTAAAATTAAGTATATTTACAGCTACAGCAGAAATTGTGGACTCATTGATATTCCCTTATATTGCTTCATGCATTATAAAAAACTCCCACTGATTTTCAAACATTCAACACAAAAACCCAGAAATCAATGCGTAAAAGCAAACGAAAAACAGGGCATTCCATTGCTAAAAATGAAGGAGAGAGATAAATAGAGAGAAACAGAGATCACACATGACGAAATCAATACACTGTGCACGGCTCTTAGCAAAATCACATTCAGCCAATTACAGTTCATTAACCAGAAATGAGAATATCAGCCAATCAGCAAGCATCAGATGCAGCCTATGGACCAATCCAAATACTCTGCAGCCTAATCCCACCCCCTCGTGAAAAAAACACATCATACCGAGAAAGAGGAGGGGGGGGGGGGTGTTCAGAACACAGGGGATGCAGGAAGAAAAAAAGAGCCAGTCGCATTTATGAAACCACCAAAACTGAGAGAAACGAGAGCCAGACATACAGAGAGAGAACAATCCCACCCATCAAACGACGATCAAACTCAAAAAGCATCCAGTTTGGCGACAAGTACAACCAAAGTGCGTCAATGAAAGGAAGCCTGTAATTGGTTGTTGTCAGACCTTGTGAGGAGTGACGGAGTTTATGGGTGAGAGAGAGAGAGAGAGAGAGAGAGAGAGAGAGAGAGAGAGATGCATATGCTACATGTCACAATAAATGAAATCATGAAGATGGAAAATGTGCAAACACCATCACACACACACACACACACACACACACAGTCCAAACAAGCTAGAGTCGCTCATTCTCACATGAATATAAGGGCAGAAATATCGTCTGAGGAACAATTTCGATGTGTGTGTGTGTGTGTGGTGTGTGTGTAGGCTGTGCAATAATCAGCAGATATCTGGGCCTGAACTGGAGGAAGCATGATGATGATGATGATGATGATGATGGAGTGATTAAAACAATCACAAATGATATGAAAGATGTGTGTTAGGACCGGGCGCCATGACCGTATGAAGTGTGCCAATCGCTAGAGTGTACTGCGGTGGGATCCGAACAAATCCAACAGAAAACCTTATCGTGCGGTGTAACTCTGATGCTGTTCGGAAAGCAAAAAGAGCCCAATTAACACTATATGACCTCCTGGTGATGAAGTTCTATGATGACTTAATGCAAGCACACAATGAGGGTCTAATCTAGAAGACTGTGTGGACCCAGTCCCAATCCCTCTGAGATGAAGGTTTCAGAGTCAGTCAGCGTCTGACCTCACTTCTGCTAGAACAGCTTCACTCTTCTGGGAAGCTCTTCCACTAGATCTTGAACACGGATGCAGGATTTGAAGAGCATCAGTGAGATCAGACGCTGATGTTCGGATCACTGCTGATCCTGAAGGCGTTCAGAGTTGGGTTGCACCAGCTGTTCTCAAGTTCTAAGTCCACAGTAGAGGTTAAGTAACTACTAGAGAGTTAGTAACTCTGTGCTAAATTTAGTTCTTAAGGCAGAACGTAGCTAGTAGGCCGCAGGCTCTCTGCAAAGTGCATACAGTGTAATAAGCACAGTCACAAAATGACGTTATGTTCGATAATCCAACGGCAATCTTCATAAGTGAGAAGATGTGCTGAAATATGCTGTGAATTTCAGTTCATCCTGTAAGTTTCCACTGAAATGACAAGTAATCATTAAATAACAATAGCTATTTAATATGTAAATGACATTCAGATGATGTATTTGAAATCAATGAACAATAAAACACTGATGCAAAAACATGTATTGTGTACAGCGATAAATACTACATCGCGAATCGCAACTGCTCGATTGTTTATAGCAATGCAAAACGTGAAATACATTATCGCCCAACTCTAATCTGATGCAAATGCAAGAATAATGGCATGAACATATAAAGATATTAACATATAATGATTTTCTGAAATGCTGCTTTGGAGCAATTAGCATTGTGAAAAGCGCTATACAAATATAAATAAATAAATACATTTGATTTGACATGAACATGGAGGATGTACACGGAGGCGCATAGTTTAGATTGGGTTCGTGTTGAAGAGCCACTAAAAAGTAGTTTTTCCCTCCATAATGTTCTCTCTCTTAAAGTGTACATGTGTTAATGTCAACATCCTCATTTACATCTAAAGGCCTGAAGTTTGTAGGTAAAATAAGATTATTGATGCAATTCAATTTGCCATTTTATTCCAATTACTACTTGCCAGATGCTACTGTAAATATTTAGTGGTTGTGTACAACGCAATAAAGCAGTAATCCCCGTGAAGCCGTGGTTTACAGTGAATTTATAACAGCTAAGGGGGTTTTAGGCACTAAGCTTCGCACCGTTAGCTGTTATAAATTCACTGTAACCCACGGCTTCACGGGGCTTATTGCTTTTATAAAACGGTTATTCCATATACGCAGTAAGGTTTCACAAAATAAAACAGAGCAAATAAAGTGTAATGATAAAAACAGACAGAACTACACCTCTTTAGTGACGTGTGACGTGTGGCCAAGTATGGTGACCCATACTCAGAATTAGTGCTCTGCATTTACCCATCCAACGTGCACACACACAGCAGTGAACACACACAGCCGTGAACACACACACAGAGCAGTGGGCAGCCATTTATGCTGCGGCGCCCGGGGAGCAGTTGGGGGTCGGTGTCTTGCTCAAGGGCACCTCAGTCGTGGTATTGAAGGTGGGAGAGAGCGCTGTACATTCACTCCCCCCACCTACAATCCCTGCCGGTACGAGACTCGAACCCACAGCCTTTGGGTTATGAGTCCGACTCTCTAACCATTAGGCCACAACTTCTGTGTTTATTAATGATATTAATAAACACAGTATTCTTCCACCAAACAATGTAGCTCCTCAGAAACAGTTGTGGTTGCTACAAAGTGGTTGCCGAGCAACACACAAACGTAAACAAAGGTGTGTGTTACTTTGTAGCGTCATTTACAACAGCTTCGAACGCGGCTCAGCCAATCAGAACCAAGCACCGGAACTATCGGTGTTATAAAGAATATTTTGCAGTGTGCAAGTTGTAACTTTATGTTGCAATTAGGATACATTGTAACTTGTGCACAGCTGGTGCAACCGGCCCTGTTCTGATCACATCATGCGAAGCGGCTTCTGCTTCATTCATCTGTTCAAAGAGCTGATCTTTTGGGACGCATCCATGAAGTTCCAAATGAAAAGAGAGGAAAATTCACAGCTTCATCAAAAAAGGCACATGCTTATTCAAAAATACACACCTCATTGAATTTCCAGAACAAAATAACCTGTATTATAAACAATACATACGGTTATAGCATGACGCGAGACTCTGGTCATAACGCCCAGCCCTAACGAGAGCTCATCAGAACCACAGGAGAGAGAAACGGAGAGATGGAGGGTTTAGTGTGACGGTCAGCGCGTGGGAAAGTGTTAATGATCATGAGAGCGATGGAGAAAGGAGGAGCGATGGCGAGCGCTGGGGAGGGAATATCATTTCTGTCAGAATCTGTGGTCCTCAGCGACTATAATAACATGATGATGATTTATAAAGCTCTTTTCCCCATGCCTCTGATGAACCGTATATCAGGAGAGACCTCAGGGAGAGATGCGCCGGCGCTAGCCGCGAACAGACGGAGGATGCGCTCGGCCAAACTTCACAACGAGGACTCTAACGCATCTCTGTTCCCTCCGAAAATAACAAGCTAATCAGTGCAAAAGAGAGAAAGACCACAGTTTGTAAAGCTGGGGAGGCTGAGTTTAGATCTCAGGGGTTTGAGCTGGTGGGATTGATCAGGATGAAGCTGTACATACACAAACTTACCATGAGCCAGGAAACGGCGTGACGACACGCGAGCAGTTACCGTGGAGACTGACAACAACAACAACAACACACAGAAATCGTCAAGGGAACAGAAAGGAAAAGGAGAAAATGAACAAGAAGAGAAAAACAAACCCAAGAGAAACCAACAAAACTACGCCAAGAATGAGTGAATAACCAGAGGAAAGGATAGAGAGAGGAGAGGAGAGAGAGAAGGAGGAGGAGGAGGAGGAGGAGAGAGAGAGGAGAGGAGGAGAGAGAGGAGGAGAGGAGGAGG
>JADLZN010001318.1:82359-119859 GCA_018155175.1 Sinocyclocheilus anophthalmus
GAGAGAGAGAGAGATGAGGAGGAGAGGAGATGAGAGTACGAGGACCAGAGAGAGGAGGACGAGTGAGAGAGGGAGAGAGAGAGACGAGGAAGAGAGAGAGACGAGAGGAGGATAGAGAGAGAGAGAGAAAGTGAGAGAGAGTGAGGCAGCTAGAGCTGGGACATATGGCAAAAAAATTAAATCTCTATTTTTTTCAGAACGTTTGACCGATTCTCAATTTTTTTTTTTACGATTTTTTTTAACGACTCGACTTGAAAATGTAACCACAGCATGATTAGAGTAGCTTTTTCTTAATTAACCCGCTAGTTAAAGAAAATTCTATTCCAAGTGCAGCACACATGAAGTACATGTTAAACAAATCACTTGTTAAATATCTTAGCAGAAAAGACGCATGAACTACAACTTGTCTTACACATATTAAATGTTCAGAAATAATTTTTTAAAAATCAAGGTAATCCAAAAAAACAAATTCAGAATGACTGAAGGTATAACACCAGCAGAGTATTATTAACTATAAATGTTCTGTAAAAACAATGAACAGCAGCTTTAAGCCCGTCACCGTGATGCACACATGAAATATCAGACAGTTACAGGATTTTTGTTGGATTGCGCTGCTTTTCCATTGTTTCTCTATGCAGTCATGAATGTCTGACTGTTGCGCTCGTCTCTTATGAAACAGCTTTCTAAAAACACAGCGCTCAAGTTAAAAGAAGTTCACTCGCATCTTCTTGCATGTGTTTGCTCTTCCACTGCCGCGTCGCGTCTTTATCATCACAAAAGCACATTCTGTGTGAACGGCATCTAGCGATACGAGTGCGTCACATGCAGCGGTTAATCGTTCTGTTATCATGGGCACACTGTCATAGTGTCCAATTCTAACGTTTGGTCAATATATCATGATTCCTCGATTTCTAAAAAATAAAATAGCAGGAAAACATTAAATTCGAATTAATCAATAAAATCGGAAAAATCGCCCAGCCCTAGAGACAGGTCTTACGACTCCACAAAAGAGTGAAGATACAAATCACAGTGTCTTGAGATGATTCCCGCGGAGCGGAGTGACCGGAAGTCGTTCGACACGTTTGTTGTTCCAGCTGCTCAAATGGCGCGAGCGCTCAGACGTCACCATCTGCTCGAGGAGCTTTAGCACTTACTTGAGCGCTGGGGTTAGAGGAGGAGGTGCTGCTGGCTCCTGCCGGGGCCTCCGTTTGCCCCCCTGCGGAGTAAATGCTGCCGCCCCCAAACTCCAGCGCCAGGCCGTTCTGAGGAGGAGGAGGAGGAGGAGGAGAGGAGGAGGAGGGAAGGAGGAGAACGGAGCCATGACGCCCTCCAAAGCTCCCATCGTGTCCTGTGAACCCTGCAGATCAGAGACAGACAGAGAGACCAGGGTTAATCGACCGGTCGGCCCAAGACAAGAAAAACAGCTCACTTAAAAGAGCGACCGCCATGAGAGCGAGAACAGAGGAAAAGTGAAATCAACTGGAATGGAGAGAGAGAGACGGTAATGCATTCCTTTCACAGATGACGCCGCTAAAAGCCAGAGATATTACATTTCTCTCTTTCTGGTGACAAGTGGACTCAGGCAGCTGTTCAATATTAATGAGGCCTCGTGCATAATTCAGCGCACGGGCCTCCGACACACAAACCAGCACAGCAGACGAGTTTCTGATCGGCTACAAACACCATCCTGATGAGGGTTAAACATCACGTTAAAACAGTGTTGCTGCAGCGACTGATTCATGCGAATCCCACAAAAACACATGCAGTAATTATATTTCACTCTGGGGAAAAAAAGAATAATTACATTTTTTGTATTAAGTAAATAGCCTTTTTTTTAAAAAAAATTTTTTTTTACACACTTTATGCACTCAAGATATTATACAAAAAAAATTATATTCTCATATTGAGATGATATAACAAATGCCCAGAGACATTAATGCTTGCATCGGAATACATAGGATGCACTTCAAATAAAATAGGCTATGCTGAAAATGCGTAATTTTGTTCATACGCATTCAAATTCATTCTGTGTGCAGAGACGCACAACATGGCTTTGTTTAGAACCGCTTTCGTGAAATAGAGCAATATTTTCTCTACATTTTAAATCACTTAACATTAACTTTTTTTTGCCCTGACACTTTTTTCCACCACAGACCATGCTAAATGCCAAGTCAAGTCACCTTTATTTATATAGCGCTTTTAACAATACAGATCATGTTAAAGCAGCTTTACAGAATCAAATTAGGAAAATAGTGTCAATAATCCAAAAGGACAGTAGTAAACACTCAATTTTCATGCTAATCAGTCTGTTCATATAATCTCTCTAAATACGTGTGTCCTAGAAAGTCTGCACATATAATACCATAATTAAAAATTATATTTATTGCTGTACAGTAACACTAATCTAATTCTAACAGATGGTGATATCAGTATTATGAATTTATAGGCTACAGTAAATTACAAATACCAGAGGCAGCTGTTTAAGTGCTGGTTTGATAGAAATGATTTTAATGCGCATGAGAACTCAATCTTGATGCGCACAAGCCATGGTAATAGAAATATTGTTCTGTGTGCAAGTGTGCATTCCTCCTCCAGCATCACTTCCCTACATGGCAGCAGGAAAAGAACGGAGAGAGAGAGAGAGAGAGAGAGAGAGAGAGAGCCGAGAGCGAGACGGACGGAGAGCGAGCGAGGTGATGAGAGAGAGAGACAGAGAGAGACAGAGAGAGAGACACGGCCTGGTATTTATAGCTCTGAGATCTCCTCGTCAACCTCAAGAACATTAACGAGCGACATTTCAGGATCCAGCAGCAGTAACACTCATTTACAGCGTCTCAATACTTTCATTTCTGTGTCCCAAATTATTACTGTCCCAAATCATTACAAATCAGCTTTGCAAACATCAAGCCAAGTGTTTGCAATTTATTTCAAGCCAAGTATACTACAAATACATTTTCATTCTAAACTGGTATACTTCAAGTCTGCTAAACTTTTGTGGTATATGATTTATTGTATGATCAGTACAATAAGAATATGCTTGTATATTGATTGAGCTAAAGGGGAACATTGCAGCACATTGAAATATTTTGCATGAAAGACCAATATTCATTACACACCCATTCAGACCTGACAGTGTTGTTTTGTCACTAAAACTTGAGTCCTTCGTGGACAAACGGACCTTCTTTTAAAAGAACTAACTAGGATTGAAAAGGGGGGGAAAATTCCGGCAATGTTCCCAAAAAAAAAAAAAAAAAAAAAAAAAAAAAAAATCACTCACACCGGACGGTGGTCCTTGGGGCTGCAATATTCCAAAAAAATCCTGGAAAGTTTCCAAAATTTACTGGAAATTTTCCAAATTTTTGCAACCCTTAAAAGAACTTTAAATGTGTTTATCATTGGTCAACTGCAGAATTGGAGCATGTGAAAGAGTGACGAAACCCTCCTGCATTACTCTCAGCTCTCACAGATCCTGACACACACGCCTGACATGTCCCACACCCCGCCACCCACCCCGTCTTTTTCGCTTGATTGGCAAGGTCTGTATCCTTTCCGAGGGCTGCGCCGTGCCTTCTCCCTTCCCCCTTCTCCCCCGACCCCATTCAGAGTCTAGCTAAGCCCAGCTGTCCAGCATATGCGGTCTGCAAAGTCTTGGGGGTCCAACACGGCCCAGATTATGTCTAGCCTCACAATCTTATAAACCAGCCCCTGCTAAAACACTGTGTGTTGGAGACAGACCAACCCACACACGAGTGATGGGTTGAATGTTGTCTTCACACACTCCCACCGCTCGAGCAATGTGCAACCCACGGAAAAGTTTGGATAGAGCATGCGCCTTTGCTCTACACCCACAAACTCATTTATACGATTCACTTGGAAGCTCCTCCGTTTGCGTTTCATCCTCTTCGGCATGAACCACTCGCTGGGCTTTGGTGACTGTGTCATTAACGTGCGCCCCGCAGTAGATATTTTTTCGTGTGGATCTGACGATTGTTTTGTGTTTGATTTCGTTAATTAAACTTTTCCCTCAGAAGAGGGGGGCTCTAACACTCCGATTTTTTAGTCAGATCTCACGGGTGATGCTATGAGTAATGGATTGTCCCTGCCCAAACAACCTATCCCCTTTTTTGTAATGCTGTCCCTTGCACCTGTCGTCGGCCCACTTCTTCCACTCCGGTTTTTCCCCAGACACATCAATTTTCTTTTCCCTGGGTTGCGATATTGTGTGTTTCTTTTGTTAGACCGACGCTAGTGTAAGGTCACTTTTTCTTTCCCCCCTTAAACCCTGTTGTGTGTGTCATCACCTGTTCCCTAAGTTTCCAAAATTTACTGGAAATTTTCCAAATTTTTGCAACCCTTAAAAGAACTTTAAATGTGTTTATCATTGGTCAACTGCAGAATTGGAGCATGTGAAAGAGTGACGAAACCCTCCTGCATTACTCTCAGCTCTCACAGATCCTGACACACACGCCTGACCCGCCCACAGACGCTCTGATTGGCCAGCTGTATCCTCTTCAGAGGGCGTGGCTGTTCCTTCCTCCCCGACCAATCAGAGTCCAGCAGCGCCCAGCATGGGTGCAAAGGTTTGTGGGTCCAAAACGGCCCAGATAAAAGCCTGCAAACACTGGTGTTTGAGACAAACACACACGAGTGAGTGTGAATGTTTGTCTCTCACACACTCCACCCTCAGCACATGTGCAACCCACGGAAAGTTTGGATAGAGCACTGCTCCTTTGCTCTACACACACAAACTCATTTAACGACTCTGGAGCTCCTCCGTTGCGTTTCATCTCCTCGGCATGAACCACTTGTGTTGATGTCATTAATGGCATCACGTGTGGATCTGACGAGTGTTTGATTTCTTTAATTAAATATTCTGGGTTAAACACTACCGAAGCAGTATCTCACTGTGATGCAGGTCATGATTTTCCCTTCCCCAAACACTATTTGTAATGTGCCTCCCATCTAATAATCACAAAGAGCTTTGTTACGCCCGATAGGAAGGCTTTTAAATGACGTTCATTTAAAAATTCAAATAAATGCTGTTTTGATGCTCTTAAACATGCCGTGACGGTTCGCAGCAGCATCTCAGTTCAGCGCTGAGTGCATCAAACACGAATGAAACATAAACATGAAATACAGCATGTCATAAACATGAATGAACATTAGAAGGTGCAGTACAGCTCACCGAAATATATCATGTCTCATATAATCACACAATCAGTGTTTCAACCGCGGAAACACAGCAAATAAAAGAGCTTGATCAATATGATACTTACATTGCATTGACTTCAGGAAAAGTATATTAAACACTAGAGAGGAGCTGTTAATTAAATATATGTTTGAATAAAAATAAAAAATACCTAATGTGCAATTGAGTTGCATAGAAATATTTCAATGTGTAAGTTTTAGTGTGCTATTATTTCTGAAAATAAATATAGTTTGGACTATGTTGTTACTTTTATCCTCTAATATTTAGGGCTTCCATATTGATTATTTAGATTTATAAGTACAATACATATCAAATTTTCTCATATTTAAAGCTGCAGTCCGTATGTTTTGTCTCTTTGTCGCCATCTCTGTTTGAAACCTGCAAATGCAGTTATTTGCGGAATTATCTTCTTTACGTGGGTTGTGCAGCGGCACGGCTCGGGCGCGGATTAATCTTAAGAGATCTTTGATGAGTATGTGTGGATACTGCTACTTCAGAATCACAGATTCTAGCCTACGTCTTGGAATGTATGACTCAAATAAGCATTTTCACCAGATATTGTCATCTGAAAAAGTAAGTAACAAGTCTGCCACGTTTGTTCTGACCAACTGAGGAAAAACAGCATTACAATAAATCGCGCTACCAATGGTGATTAAATCTAACGATCGGTTAGCTCATATCACATCAAACCGGGCAAATTATTATTATTGTTATACTTTGTTCTCAAATTGTTAATGTTAACAACACCAGCATTGTGTGACTATGTGTATATAGTGTGTAGATCTCAATTTCTGTACAGTCTAATCTCTAATCGTCATACCATTCGAATTTCATATTAAGGAATTATTTTAACCCAAAAAGCTAATTATTCTTCCTTTGAACTGGTTCTCTTTAAAGTACAAAAACTTGTGTAATCCCACGTATAGGCTATCTGTAATCAGACGCACATTTAAAACTGGAATATAATTTAATTTCAGTCACATGTGTTTCATAAACACAATCCTTTCTGGATTACAATCCGCCAACAAAATGAGGGTTATGTACATGTTCAAATATTGATTTCTGATCATTTTTAACCCAAAAATAATAATTTTTTAAAAAGTTACAGACTGCAGTGAAGGTTAAAATGTAACTGATTTGTATACAAACACACTCAATGAAGTTTTTATTGTAAAGTTATAATACTAACTTTACAATTACATCATTATATTCCTACTCTAATCTGTTTTTTTGAAATATAACATTTAAATGGCGTCTGTCATAAAAACTTGACAGATTTATTCAAACAAATTAAATATTGAAGAACAGTAAAAAAAATTATGAATATGTTTTATGGTGCATATATTTAGCAAAATGCTTCTCTCTAGAGTTCATTTTTCTAGATGACTAGCGAGTTTGTGGTCACCGAATGTTTTTTCTGAGATAAATGTGACGTATTGTTTACAAGCAGCTATACGGACATATTTCCGCGGTTGAAACACTGATTGAGCGATTACATCAGACGAAAATGGAATTCGGTAAGTTGTACTCTTTCTTTTAACATACTTTCTGATGTTCATTCATGTTTATTTCATGCTGTAACTGGTATTAAAGGGGAGGTGACGCTCAGTGCTGAGGCACTACACATTAAACAGCGCCAAAACGATATTTATTGCTTGAATATGGTAATAAAATGGTCAGAAGCACAAAGCTTATTGCAATCTATAGGATGGCGAGGTGCGCTTTTTTGTTTTTTTTTTTTTTTGTTTTGTTTTAACATGCTCCGTTCATTAACTGAAAACAGGCTTTTTTCCCCCAGCCCTACTAATATTACAGTATTGTAACAAATGAGAGGCTTCCCTGTATAGTTTACAGCACGGATGGATTTCCCTTAATAAAAGCAAACTATCGGTATCGGCAGACCTTATTCTGAATAATCAGCTATTAGTATCGGTGGAGAAATGATCTAGCATCTACTTGTTTGTTTATTACTGAGCTACAGTTTTTGCATGTTCTTTTAGGTTTTGTGTGAGCTTTATATAAAAACAACACGCATCTGTCCTCATTTAGATGCGTGCGTGTGTGTATCAGATGTCCAAAACAATATTCGAACGTCAACAAAAAGAGTTTTAGGGGGAATATAGGCCTATATTTCTATGCATAACAAAGGCAGCTGCTCTCCGTTTCTAAAGCGAGCGTGTGAGATCATGAGATGACAGGTAAGCGTCTCTCCCTCGCTGCAGGGCAAACGCTGGGTGGGGTTCAGCATACTCCCACCATCCTCCCGCCGTCCTCCATCAGAGCTTCACTGTCCACGGCTCTGGCTCTCCTCCCGAGATTCTCCCTGAGCATCACCTCTAAAAATCAATTTCCATTCTCACCCC
The DNA here is from genome assembly GCA_018155175.1 of Sinocyclocheilus anophthalmus. Taxonomy (NCBI): domain Eukaryota; kingdom Metazoa; phylum Chordata; class Actinopteri; order Cypriniformes; family Cyprinidae; genus Sinocyclocheilus; species Sinocyclocheilus anophthalmus. The sequence continues at coordinate 89,932 of JADLZN010001318.1, forward strand.
CCACCCACCCCCATCCCATTCCTGCTTTTAAAGGAAAACACAGAGATAACAGCTGCTCGAGCCCTCGGGAAACGGCAGGAGAGGGGGAGGGACGGAGAGAGAGACAGATCCCAGACTATACCACAGACAGCTTCTAACCAATAAAAGACTGATTTGTATCGCTGTAGCACATTAATACTGAAGCCACATGTGTGTGAGACAGATGTGAAGACACAATGAGACAGACAGACAGATGAAGGAACAACTGCTCAAGAGCACCTGGCCCCTTCAGTCAAGACAGACAGCTGGAGAAACACACGAGACTTTCCTCCCCTCCATCGCTCAAACACACACACACACACACACACTCACTCACAGAGACACACACACTCACTCACAGAGACAAACACACACACACTCACACACACCACACAGCACTCAGAGACAAACACTCACCCCCCAGAGACAAAACAACACACTCACCACTCACAGAGACACACACACTCATCACAGAGACACACCAACACACGTCACAGAGACAAACACACTCAATAACAGAGACAAAAAACACACACACACACACGCACTCACAGAGACACACACACACACACGCACAGAGACACACACACTCACTCACACACACACACAAACACACACACACAGAGACACACACACTCACTCACAGAGACACACACACACACACTCACTCACACAGACACACACACACACAAACAAACAAACCACACACTCAATCACAGAGGGACACACACACTCACTCCAGAGACAAACACACACACAACACCTCCTCACTCACAGAGGACACACACACTCACTCCATCAGAGGACAAACACACACACACACTCACAGACACACACACATTCACTCACTCACTCACTCACACACACTACACACACACACACACTCACTCACAGAGACACACTCTCTCTCACACACACACACACTCACTCACAGAGCACACACGCACACGCAACACAGAATAACTGAAGGGGTGTATCGCAGCTGCTTTCCATTTCCAAGACTACATTTATGCATTAGCCGGGGGAAAAAATTTTTTTTTTGTGTTTACTTATGTAAGGGCTCTCACTCACACACACACACACACACACCACACACGATGGAATCACGCTCGTGTTTACAGGCAGGAAAGCAGCAACATGGATGATTGAGAACTCACCGGCTGCACAGGAGGGTAAAAGACTCCCATCATCCTATTGAAGACAGCAGCGACAGACAGCAGCGTTTCCAGCTTCCAGATCTCTCTGTCACACATTCAAAATCTCCCTCTCATTCCCCTGCTCTCTCTCTCTCTCTCTCATTCACTCTCTCTCTCTCACTCACTCTCGGCCGTCTACCTATCTCTCTCTCTCCTCCCATATCACGAACCCAATCGTTCCCTCCCTCCCTCCATCTCTCTTCTCTCTCTTCACTTTTCTTAAAGAAAAACAAACAGATTTCTTAATTTTCACAGATTTTAGCATTTTTCAATTTTCATCCGATTAGAAATCATAAACGGGTTTATAAATATCAAAATGCTAATTTTATTGTTAGTTAGTTTCAAATAAGTTTCCCTAAACAAGTTCAAACTGTAAATGCAAAGCCAAATGGAATTTCATGATCTCAGCACCAAAATATCATCATAATCTCACTACTATGCAATGCACTCAATTTAATCTTCAATCCTATACATGTTCAGCTGACCCAAGGTAATTTTTAAGCATCACAAGGACTATATTAAGTTTCTGATATATTACAATAACAATGATATTTACAGACATTCAACTGTGTGCAAAACCTCTGAAAACAGAGCAGATGTGAAGCTCACAGACAAACGGCTGCTGATAAATGGATAAAGAGAGGGATGGAGGGATTACAGAGAGAAAAAGAAGATAAGAGTGAGATAACTACACAACTGAACAAGCTGAACACACAGCACACAATCTCTCTCTCTCTCTCTCTCACACACACACACACATTTAATTCCAAAATTACAAGTATAACAAATTACAAAACAAAAAGAAAACAACAAACACAATACACACACAAGATTTTGAATTTGGGCAAAATTATACAAAATAACTCTATAAGTGACTTCACTTCATAAAATAGTTTTCTACATACAGGTGCATCTCAATAAATTAGAATGTCGTGGAAAAGTTCATTTATTTCAGTAATTCAACTCAAATTGTGAAACTCGTATATTAAATAAATTCAATGCACACAGAACGAAGTAGTTTAAGTCTTTGGTTCTTTAATTGTTATTTTGGCTCACATTTAACAAAAACCACCAATTCACTATCTACAAATTAGAATATGGTGACATGCCATCAGCTAATCAACTCAAAACACCTAAAAAGGTTTCCTGAGCCTTCAAAATGGTCTCTCAGTTTGGTTCACTAGGCTACACAATCATGGGGAAGACTGCTGATCTGACAGTTGTCCAGAAGACAATCATTGACACCCTTCACAAGGAGGGTAAGCCACAAACATTCATTGCCAAAGAAGCTGGCTGTACAGAGTGCTGTATCCAAGCATGTTAACAGAAAGTTGAGGGGAAGGAAAAAGAGTGCACAACCACACCGATAGAGGAGACGCAGCCTTATGAGGATTGTCAAGCGAAATCGATTCAAGAATTTGATTGAACTTCACAAGGAATGGACTGAGGCTGGGGTCAACGCATCAAGAGTTACCACACACAGACGTGTCAAGGAATTTGGCTACAGTTGTCGTATTCCTCTTGTTAAGCCACTCCTGAACCACAGACAACGTCAGAGCCCTTACCTGGGCTAAGGAGAAGAAGAACTGGACTGTTGCCCAGTGGTCCAAAGTCCTCTTTTCAGATGAGAGCAAGTTTTGTATTTCATTTGGAAACCAAGGTCCTAGAGTCTGGAGGAAGGGTGGAGAAGCTCATAGCCCAGTTGCTTGAAGTCCAGTGTTAAGTTTCCACAGTCTGTGATGATTTGGGAGTGCAATGTCATCTGCTGGTGTTTGTCCATTGTGTTTTTTTAAAACCAATGTCACTGCACCCTTTTACCAAGAAATTTTGGAGCACTTCATGCTTCCTTCTGCTGACCAGCTTTTTGAAGATGCTGATTTCATTTTCCAGCAGGATTTGGCACCTGCCCACACTGCCAAAAGCACCAAAAGTTGGTTAAATGACCATGGTGTTGGTGTGCTTGACTGGCCAGCAAACTCACCAGACCTGAACCCCATAGAGAATCTATGGGGTATTGTCAAGAGGAAAATGAGAAACAAGAGACCAAAAAATGCAGATGAGCTGAAGGCCACTGTCAAAGAAACCTGGGCTTCCAAACCACCTAAGCAGTGCCACAAACTGATCAACTCCATGCCACGCTGAATTGAGGCAGTAATTAAAGCAAAAGGTGCCCCTACCAAGTATTGAGTACATGTACAGTAAATGAACATACTTCCAGAAGGCCAACAATTCACTAAAAAAAAAAATTTATTGGTCTTATGAAGTATTCTAATTTGTTGAGATAGTGAATTGGTGGGTTTTTGTTAAATGTGAGCCAAAATCATCACAATTAAAAGAACCAAAGACTTAAACTACTTCAGTCTGTGTGCATTGAATTTATTTAATACACGAGTTTCACAATTTGAGTTGAATTACTGAAATAAATGAACTTTTCCACGACATTCTAATTTATTGAGAGGGGAAAAATGTATATTAAAAGCGGGACAGTCCAAAAAAATATGTTTGACAGAAAGGGGAATCTGGCAGAACATGCATCGAGTAGGATCTTCAGTCTTGTATGACATCTGCTAAACACCACTTGATCAAATTTAGTTTTAAAAGAGATTAAAAATTTGTTTGAAATTTCCGGATGGATTTCATGTAATTTATTATGTGTACATGTATCCCACTCTTCTTGCCACTTATTTAGGTGAATGTACAACCTTCAGCTGACCGACCGAAAGTGTATCAGTGAAAACCAGCATCACTCCTGAAGGATCTCCTAACCGGCCTGTGATAGAAACACTCAAGCCCAGTTAACCAGAAATGCAGAAATATATTATATAATATACAAGACACACGGAACACTTGCATACGACATTTTCATTATTTGTGACTGAGGAACTGCAGCTTGTGAATAACGGAGCGAATCACTGAGGTTGGTGACGAGTCTGATCTGCAGAAAGAGCTGATTCGGTGTTTCAGAGCGATCGACTGACTGTTGACCTCCTGTAATGACCATCAGAGAGAGACGGACGGTCATCTGTGTGACACACGCGTGAAGATTCGCTCTCACCTTTAGATTCCTTATCAACTGCGCAACTGAGAACATTTAAGCACCAGATCTGTGAATAATGAAGACTCCAATTAAACCTGCGGGCAAAAGCCCTTCAAAATGACATCAATTACCGGACTGAGATACGAGATGAAGAGCTTAAACCAGCTCCACCTGAGAGAACCAGCACACTCGGTCTGATTACTGGACACTAATTAACCTCAGAGGACGCCTGACGATACGAAAGCATCACAGCCGTGTTCTGAGCTCCAAGCCTGCCATACAGACAGCACTGCTCCCAGGAAAGACCAGTCTGATCGGACTAATAATAACTCATTCCAATAGACGGCAGTCAGTGTAAAGCCGCATTTAATGCACTGTACTGTTGTTTAACAACATACCGAATGTTCAGCTAATGAAACATTTATTTCCAGTAAATTTCGGAAACATACCAGGAATTTTGGAAACTTTCCAGGATATTTTATGGAATATTCCAGGGATTTTTGAAAAGTTTCCGGAAATTTTCCACCCCTTTGCAACCCTAGTCTCAGCCCTCCTGGATGCAATTCAAGAGAAGACACACGGCGCTTCAGAGCAACCGCAGCAGAGCGGCGTTTGGATCAATATGTAAATATATGCTGCGCGCTTTCCACTTAGTAACGAAATAAACAACAAAAACTGACAGCGGTGCAAAATAGGTATGTAACGATTCACTCAACTCACGATTTTTTTTAACAAAATGAGATTTAAGACAAATTATAAATTAAATGCGTCCTTTTATTATTGATTGGACAAAATGCTGCACGTTTCTTTGTGAAATTGAAATATAACACTATAATAATAATAATATACTAATACAGCACTTGCACATTGTTGTTCTTTTGTTGGTTTTGATTGCTTCTAATGTCCTCATTTGTAAGTCACTTTGGATAAAAGCATCTGCTAAATGACAAAATTTAAATATAAGCTAATGTAAATGTAAAAAACAAAACTAAACAGAAATTTTTAAAACAAGCCCCAAATCAAATAAATAAGTAACACAAATAAAATAAATGTCTTCATATAAACAAAATAAGCTCTTTCCATTTAAAATAAGAGGCAACCACTGCATTTTAATCACGATCCAAACAAAGATGCTGCAGACATGCAACATGAGCAGTTTTTAATCTAAATTAGATTGAATAATTTCGAAATTTGAAGAAAAAAAGAATGGTTTGACTTCAGTTTTGTGAAAATATACATAAAAATATCTGCATGAAACAGAAACAGCAGAGAGCTGAATGAGACGCAGATTCACTCTCTGCCTGCAGGTGGCGCTTAAAGCGTTTTCTTTGTTTCCGCTGTAAACAAAGCAGCGCTTATGAACAGCAATGATACAGCATTTCCTTGGTTACCACTGTAAACAAATCAGAGCTGCGCTTATGAACAGCAATGAAACAGCGTTTCCTTGGTTACCGCTGTAAACAAAGCAGCGCTGCAATTATGAACAGCAAACTAATGATAATGTTCTGGTTACCGCTGTAACCAAGCAGCGCTGTTAGACCAGCATGATACAGTGTTTCCTGGTTACGCCTGTAAACACGCAGCGCGCGTATGAACAAGCAATGATCTAGTGTTTCCTTGGTTACCGCTGTAAACAAAGCAGCGCTCTGAACAGCAATGATGTGTTTCCTTGGTTACGCTGTAAACAAAGCAGCGTGCTTATGAACCAGCAAGATACAAGTGGTTTCCTTGAGTTACAGCCTGTCAACAAAGCAGTGCTGCGATTATGAAACAGCAGGGTACAGTGTTCCTTGGTTACCGACTGTAACAAGCAGCGCTGACTTATGAACAGCAAGATACGGTTTTTCCTGGGTTACCGTGTAAACAAAGCCGTGCTGCGCTTATGACAGCATTATACAATTGTTTCCTTGGTTACCGCTAGTAAAAAAGCAGCGATGTGCTTAATGAACAGCATGATACAGTTTTCCTTGGTTACGCTGTAAAACCAAAGCAGAGCTGCGCTTATGAACAGCAATGATCCAGTGTTTCCTTGGTTACGCTGTAAAACAAAGCAGAGCTGCGCCGTATGAACAGCAAGATACAGTGTGTCCTTGGTGACCGTGTAAACAAAGCAGCGCTGCGCTTATGAACCGCAATGATACAGCGTTTCCTCGGTTACCACTGTAAACAAAGCAGAGCTACGCTTATGAACAGCAATGATACAGTGTTTCCTTGGTTACCGTTGTAAACAAAGCAGAGCTGCGCTTATGTACAGCAATGATAGTGTTTCCTTGGTTTCCGCTGTAAACAAAGCAGAGCTGCGCTTATGAACAGCAATGATACAGTGTTTCTTCGGTTACCGCTGTAAACAAAGCAGCGCTGCACTTATGAACAGCAATGATACAGTGTTTCCTGGGTTACCGCTGTAAACAAAGCAGCGCTGCGCTTATGAACAGCAATGATACAGTGTTTCCTGGTTACCGCTGTAAATAAAGCAGAGCTGCGCTTTATGAACACAATGATAGGGTTTCCTTGGTTACCGCTGTAAACAAAGCAGGCTGCACTTATGAACAGCAAGTGATTACAGTGTTCCTGGTACCGCTGTAAACAAAGCAGAGCCGTTATGAACAGCAATGATACAGTGTTTTCTTGGTTACTGCTGTAAACAAAGCAGAGCTGCTTATAAACAGCAATGATACAGTGTTTCCTTGGTTACGGCTGTAAACAAGCAGAGCTGCGCTTATGAACAGCACTGATACAGTGTTTCCTTGGTTACCGCTATAAACAAAGCAGCCCAGTGCTGCGCTTATGGACAGCAATGATACAGTGTTTCCTTGGTTACCGCTGTAAACAAAGCAGCGCTGCCCTTATGAACAGCAATGATACAGTGTTTCTTTGGTTACCGCTGTAAACAAAGCAACAATGCGCTCATGAACGGCAATGATACAGCGTTTCCTTGGTTACAGCTGTAAACAAAACAGCAGTTATGAACAGCAATGATACAGTGTTTCCTTGGTTACCGCTGTAAACAAAGCAGCGCTGCGCTTATGAACAACAATGATACAGTGTTTCCTTGGTTACCGCTGTAAACAAAGCAGAGCTGCGCTTATGAACCGCAAATGATACAGTGTTCCTTGGTTACCGCTGTAAACAAAAGCAGAGCTACAATTATGAAACAGCAATATACAGTGGTTCTTGGTTACCGCTGTAAAAAAAGCAGAGCTGCGCTTATGAACAGCAATTATAGTGTTTCCTTGGTTACCGCTGTAAACAAAGTTCACTTATGAACTTTAATATGCATTATCCAGAGGCAAGATGAAAAGACAAAATACCACATAAACTTTTCTAAAGACAGTAAATTCCCCTCAGACTTACATTCATATAAACTCCTGACCCGAATCGCGATTTGTTTAGCATCTCAACCGATTTGAATCGTCACATATTTGGATCGATTTTCAGCCGGCTCAGTTAATCATGACATCCCTAATGAGAAAGCAGCAGTGCAGAAAGCATCTGATTACAGAGATGTGGATGTTTGTTCGGTACTCCAGTAAAGTCCAGTCACGTCACGTTTATTATACAGTACTTTATGCAATAGATAGCCTTAAATCAAGCAGCTTTACAGCATTAAACATAAAAAACCAGAGTCAGAGTCGCTTTCGGTTAGAATTACTACTTAATTTTCTGTTATAAAGCAGCTCTCCAGTGTGGAGCTAGCTAATGATAAAATCTTTTTATTAGTGGGAAAATAATTATTTAATTAAAGTGATAGTGTGGTTTGCAGAGATCAAAGCTTGATCTAGCTCAGGACTGTTTTGATTATCATAACTCTATAAAGGTATTTTAAGAGAGATTATGTTGTGAATAAAACGGTTTAGTCTCACCTTTATGACTTACAAAACGTTTTCATATAGCTAATCAAATGGTGAATATCTCATCGGTCATCTCATTTTGTGTGCCAGATATATTTATTTGAATAAATTAATTGTAATGACATATGATTTTTCAAAAGCTTAAGTCATTATCTTTATTTATTTATTTATTAGAATATGCATAACTCAATATTGCAAAAGCTGAATAATCAAATCAAAGTCCATTGATTAATCTGTGAAATAAATGACGATTAGTCAATTAACTGCTTTGATAGTCGTTAGATTAATCAATTATCAAAATAATCGTATGTTGCAGCCCCAGTTGTGAAAATAACACAATCAAGGACCTTTCTACAGTGCGTGTCATTGTAAAGACTGTAAATCCTACATTATTCTAACCTGAATAAAGACTATAGTTTGCTGTTGGCAGAACACAAAACTCTAATAAACAAGAACATGGGAAACATGCAGTTTATTTTAATGGAAACTTCTTAGTATTTAACAATTAAACATATTCAACATTCCTCTGGCTTTAAAAATCGTTTATTTTCACTAGGGTTGCAAAAAGGTGGTAAATTTCAGAAACATTCCAGGATTTTTTTGGGGAATCTTCCGGGAATTTTGGGAAAGTTTCCGTAAATATTCCACACCTTTGCAACCCTAATGTACACTAAGCTTAGAGCAGTGCATTATGGGATTGCGTTCACGTGAAGGATGCGTGTGATCCGTGTCTCTCAGTGTTTGTGTCTGAGAGATCTGTAGCGCCGCCTCTAATTAGGCTGCACGTTTAATTGGTCTATAGTGGTGTGTAATGAGATTAGCGCCCGCCGCTCCGTCAGGGTTCAAGCCCAGCTATTGTTCACACATTAAAACAAGAGCATAATCACGACACGAGGGACAAATGGAGACGACTCCGTACCGCTGTGGTTTTACTACAGGACTTTAACGGTTACTTATTAGAGTCCAAAAGATCCGCCGTAGTTAATATTTATAGCAGATGAGACGAGCCGATCTGGACGCTTGCACAACACGATAGGAGAAACCGCTCTGATGTGAGGACAGAGTAATGGAGTTTAGAACGGTTCTGAAGAGAATCACGGGTTATTTCTGCTCTGCTGCTGCTGCGTCTCTTTTCATCTTCTCTTGATAAACATGCTCTTTCAGCTCCGTGCAGATCCCAGCTGGAACTAATGTCCCTCCTACAGTACAGTCCCCTGAGGGAACACTTATCAGTGCGCACTGCGCCGCCACAGACAGAAGCACACTGGAATCATCTGCAGTGCTGATGCTTGATGCTTGCACAGCCAATCTCATGAAAACACGGCCGGACCACAATGCACTGCAACAACTGAAAGAAGAAACAAATCATAGTGTGTTAGCCTATTTATAGGACCGTGGTGGATTTTTTCCCCCCCAAATTGCATCATTTCTGGTCTCGCTTTCAAAATTCTCATTACTGTAATACTCCAGAGCCTTTTTCTGCTTTTCTCTTGATGGCGACTCAGATTGCTGTAATGCAAAAAAATCCCCACAGTGCGCATTACAGTAATAAATCCAAAGATTTTCAAGTTAAAATCTGTACAAATGATTAAATCACATTTATTAATTTAGCAGAAGTTTTATCAAAATTTTTTTGCATCACACAAATGAAAAACAATGTCACAATGGAAAAAGTGCTCATGGTCTGAAATGATTTACGTTGTTCAAAATACAGCTTTTTTTCTCTGGGTTTTGGGCTGAAATACGAGCTGGATGTGTTCTTGAGATTCAGCCCAGATTCTGCTTTCAGACTGAAAGTCTGAGTGTGTTTTTTCTGCTGATATTTGAGGATCAGCTCAGATCTAAAGGCCGTCCAGAGAATGAAGACAGAAACATCTGGAGTCCATGTGTGTGAAACAGACGACTAGAGCCGAGAGAGACAATGAGTCACAGAGAAGCCCTCCACCACCCCGTCATGTGCCTCATTTCCTTAAGGACTGAGCCGCTCGCTGCCAACACACACACACACGCTCCCACACACACACACACTTAATTGAGCCGCTCGCTGCCAACACACACACACACACCCACTGGTACTGATTCCCACGTCTCACTGGAAGAACTCGCAGATCTTCTGAGAGTAGAAACTATGATTCCCTCAAACTCACTGACCTGTATCTTCCAGTGAAAGGAGAACAGCAGAATGGAGTGATCAGGCAAGAGAAGGACAAGAAAGTGAACAGATGGTGCAGCTGAAGGAGGAGGAGCTCAGTGAAGGACGGAAAGACGAGATGATTTGTGAACGAGTGTTTCAAAGCTCTCGGCTACTTCATGTGTCTGTTTGTGCCATGAGTCTGACTGTATGTCTGCAGTTTATACTTCCTGTTTGTGTGTGTTGTGGTGTGTGTGTGTGTGTGAAAGTGGAGGTTGTGACGTCCTCAGAGTAACTAAAAAACAAAAAAACAAAGACCAAGAAAATGAAAAACACATTGCTCAACACACTCAAAAAAAAAAAAAAGGTCACTAAAAAGCAAGCACTCTAAAGGGAACAAACTCAACTCAAGTCCACTGGAAAACACTGCACTAAAGCAGGGGGAATGTCTTCTACAGCCCGTTTTCTTGACCTTTTCATATCTAGCTATTTGATTAACAACATTAAATTTAACGACAGACATCTGAAGGAAACTCTATCCCTTTCTAGAGAACCGAAAACAGAGCCCTTTAAAGGGTTAGTTCACCCAAAAAAAATTCTGCCATTAATTACTCACCCTCAAGTCATCCTTGTGTATATAAGCCATGGTTTACAGCAAAACTTTGTCATCTTCGTCAGGCCAAAGAGGACGCCTACAAAAGGGGGGACAGAGTCTTGTACAATCAGGCCAGAAACACACTGAATATGGAGATTAGAGTGGCCAAGAGGAACTACGCTAAAAAACTAGAACACCAGTTTTCTGCGAATGAGCCTGCATCAGTGTGGAAAGGCCTGAAGGACATCACCAACTACAAGACACCATCCCCCAGCACTGAGGCCAATCAACAACTTGTTGAAGACCTGAATGAGTTTTACTGTAGGTTTGAAACTCCCAGTCTAACACCCCACACCTGCTTTGAACATCTCTCCACACAACCATCAACTCCTCCTGCAACCCCCCTCTCCCCCACTCCTACGTTTCAGATCAGTGAAGATGATGTGCGCCAGGTCTTCCGGAAGCAGAAAAGGAGAAAATCACCAGGCCCAGACTGTGTTACAGCAGTCTGTTTGAAATCCTGTGCTGACCAGCTGGCCCTTATCTTCACACAGATCTTCAACAGATCCCTGGAGCTGTGCAAAGTCCCGCCTTGCTTCAAAACTCCAACACCATCATCCCCGGCCCCAAGAAAACCAAGATAACAGGACTTAATGACTACAGACCTGTGGCTCTAATGTCTGTGGTCATGAAGACATTTGAGATGTTGGTGTTGGCTTATCTGAAGGACATTTCTGGACCCTTACTAGACCCCCTGCAGTTTGCTTACCGAGCAAACAGGTCCGTGGATGATGCAGTCAATATGGGACTGCACTTCATCCTACAACATCTAGACAAAACAGGGACTTATGTGAGGATCACATTCACTTTCAACACCATCATCCCAACACTCATCCAGACCAAACTAACCCAGCTCTCTATCCCTAGCTCTATCTGTCAATGGATCAACAGCTTTCTGACAGATAGGCAACAGCTAATGAGAATTGGTAAATTCACATCCAACAAACGCACCACCAGCACTGGCACCCCTCAAGGTTGCGTCCTCTCCCCACTGCTCTTCCCCCTCTACACCAACGACTGCACATCTAAAAAACCCCTCTGTCAAGCTCCTGAAATTTGCAGATGACACTACAGTCATCTGTCTCATCAAGGATGGAGACGAGTCTGCTTACAGACAGCAGGTTAGAGAGCTGTCTGTCTGGTGCAGTCTCAACAACTTGGCGCTCAACATGCTAAAAACTGTGGAGATGATCGTGGACTTCAGGAGAACCCCTCTTCACTCCCCCCACTCACCATCATGGACAGCACTGTGACTGCAGTGGAGTCCTTCAGGTTCCTGGGCACCACAATCTCTCAGGATCTGAAGTGGGACACTCACATAGACTCTATTGTTAAAAAGGCCCAGTAGAGGTTGTACTTCCTTTGCCAGCTGAGTAAGTTCAACCTGTCACAGGAGCTTCTGAAACAGTTCTACTCAGCCATCATCGAGTCTGTTCTGTGCACTTCAATAACTGTCTGGTTTGGTTCAGCTACAAGATCAGACATCAGAAGACTACAGAGAATGGTTCGGACTGCTGAAATGATTATTGGTGCCCCCCTGCCTACCCTCCAAGAACTGTATATATCCAGAGTGAGGAAATGGGCTCAGAAAATCACTCTGGATCCAAGCCATCCCCTTTTTGAACTTTTGCCATCTGGTTGGCGTAACAGAGCACCGAATACCAGGACAGCCAGGCACAAGAACAGTTTCTTCCCGAAGGCAATCTACCTTATGAACAGTTAATGTTCTCCCATTGTGCTATTAAAGTACAGTATGTGCAATAACCGTATAATTATTTATCACCCTAAACCCTAGTACAACTTATTTTATTTTATTCTATTCCTCTATAGCACACCTGTACATACAATTTATTCCTTTTGTTGTGGTTTATATTTATGCATGTGTATTTTATTCACTTTTTTTTATTATCTGTGTGTTGTTGTTGTTGTTGTCTCTGTGTACTGGACTTTTGTGACACTATAACAAATTCCTTGTATGTGCAAACATACTTGGCAATAAAGCTCTTTCTGATTCTGATTTCTGATTTTGATTCTTCTGATATGACTTTCTTCTTTCAGACGAATTCCAGTCGGAGTTATATTAAAATTGTCTTTGTTCTTTCAAGCTGTTTAATGCCACTCATCGGGTGTTGCATGCATCAGTCCAAAAGTAGTTAAATAAAAAGCGTCCATCCATAAAAAATAATAAAAGTGGTCTTGTGTGTGAGGGGAGTATTTCGGGCTATTTTTTGTCATTTTGGCTTAACTAACCCTGTAATGCGCCGTGACACTTGCGTAACATTCAGGCACTGAACCCATCAAATAAACCAGAGACTAATTTTAAACGCCATACGTTGACGGACAGACGTAAACTGAACGCGCGATTTCCTACTCTCGCGTGATCTGGAGTAGTCGCTTCTACTTTCTTCCGTATTGTGACATATTTTCCACACTGAACTGATCGGGGTTGGGTTTATTTTAGTGCTCCTCCTCGCCGCGGTTATAGGGAGCGTGCTAGGGATACTCCGCCCACACCATCAAGCTGACGTCAGACAAAACGCCACTCCAGAGCGGAAGCAAATTTTCAGATTTTGATTAAAGATTACCAAGACAAACTTTTTTCCATTAACCTGCACAGATTATTTGTTCACCACATGACTAGCAATGTGCATAAAGTAAACTGCAATCATTTTGATTTAATGTGGACTTTACTTTGAGGCAAACTTAAATTTAAAAAAAAAAAAAAAAAATCACTTTCTTACTCTATACCAGCTGAGACTCATGCACTCGCTCTATTGTCTATCGCAATAACCATCACACCCCGATTTTACGGCTCTGCTCGTGGGGTCAAAGTTCAAAGTTGCCATGGTAACACATGTGTGCAATCCCATAAGGGTAATTACTGGAGACGTGGGGTAAGTAGAGCACGCTACAACAGCAGAGCGGATCGTGGGCGACCCAACGACATCTGAGCATATTCAATACACGCGGCTCAGAGCATGAGGTAAAAATGCAAAGGCTTATTTGTAAATCTCCAATCAGAGAGCGCGTGTGTGTGTGTGTGTATTACCCCCCCCCAGCAGCCCACTTCAGGATAAATGGGAGATCAGAGACTAATGCCACTCTGAAACAAGTGTAGATCTCTTTAGCACAACAAAAAGCCTCTTTACTGTCAGCGATAGAGCAAATCCTCTTCTGACGGCGCTCGCATGTGTGTGTGAGAGGCCGATGTGATTTTAATATCACAGGCAACTCATTGAATTCCTACAGATTTAGACCAATGACACTGCACTCACAAAAATCCATTGCATGAACTGACCTACAAACACCGGACCTGGAAAACCTGGAAATCACTGTTCTCCGAGGTTTGTGCCGCTTCGCCGCTTCAGATCTCAGACACTGTAAATGTGTGTTAAACAGGCTGGATGATGGATGATGGATGATGGATGATGGACTGGTGTGTTTACACACACTTTAAATCGACGTCTCATTCCTTTAATTTCCTCCATGTCCTGCTTTTCATAAGTGCGTGTCTCTTGTTACCAAACGGTTTGGTTCCCGCAGCCCCCACTCCATCCCAGTCTCTGCTGCAGGCGTATTTCCAGACTCGCTCTCGGAGCAGGATCAATACCTTTTTTGGGCTACACCACAGCTCCCCACACACACACACACACACACACATTTGCTCAGCCTTATACCGTCATGGTGCAGTTTAGAGAAACCGTGAGCCATTAGCCTGTGAAAATGAGCCATTAGTGTCCATACAGCACTTTAGATCACTTACCGGAGAATGAACGGAAAGAGAGAGAGAAAGGGAGAGATGGATAAAACGCTGAAATGAGAGATGAGATCACGTCTGTCTACATACACAGAGGAGCAGAAGTGCTCCTGGAGGAGGATGGAAAAGTACCGCAGGATGCAGAGATGGAGAGACTGCAGGCCTCGGATGAGAGCAGCGCTGGAGAATCCCCTCCATGATTCAGGAGGATCATACCAGCATTGAGCGAGAGAGAGCGAGTATAGAGAAAGAGAGAGAGAGAGAGAGAGAGAGAGAAACCCATGTATGGCGTCATCGCTGTTTGTTTGTGTCTCTGTAACGGGCTCAATCTGAGCAGCACACAGCCTCTATTTCTTCCATAAACCAAACGCACTGAATGTTGGGTTTTAACCGCTTTACCCTGTCGCGTTCCCCCTTCCGTTCCGTCGTCCGCGCTCGTTTGGCATTCCGCCCCACGAATCCCCCTCCGGCCGCCGCGCCCTCCGGCTCCGGTCCCCGCCTCTTCATCCCCCGAACCGCCGGGGCCGACCGCGTCAGATCCGTTCGGGGCTCCATGATCCCGTGGCTCCGGGCACATTACAGATGCACGTGTCGGTCCGACATTAACTTGAAGAGGGCCGCAGCGCTGCGTATGAAGATCGAACAGCGCAGGCGAGATGTTCTGTGTATACGCTTTATGGTCAGAACCGACGCTCATCTGAACGCTTGGAAACCCTTACAATGTGCCGCATAAATGCCTTTGAAAGAGTAGCGAGTGTCTCGGGCCTGAGCGTCGACGCTTCGGAACGCTTCGGCGATGAAGGAGCCCGCGAGCGGTGGAACAAAAACGGTGGGAAAAACGCGTCTAAGCGCTGGCAGGGCGAACGCGAGGAAACGCCTTAATGCGGCCTTTTTGGAAAAAAAAAGGGGTCGCAGCTCAAACGCTTTTCGCACCAAATTAAATGCAAAATCTGTTCAAGTTCTGCCTTTAAAACAGTCGGCGAGAGACCGCGATGCACATTCCAGTCTTCGAGCGATTTTCTAAAACAAAGGAGTGGCGTGAGCTGCGCCCGTTGCTTTTCCTTCCTTTCCTTTCCTCTCTCTCGCCTCGCATCGCCTCGCTCTCCTCTCTCTCTCTCTCTCACTTCGCTCTCTCTCCTCTCTCTCTCTCTCTCTCTCTCTCTCTATCGCTCGCTCTCTCTCCTCTCTTCTCTCTCTTCTCTCTCTCTCTTCTCTCTTCTCTCTTCTCTCTCCTCTCTCCTCTCTCTCTCTCTCCCCCGCGCTCAATCGTTGCTTTATTCTGGCTGGGCGGTTCCCCGTTTGAGCACGAAGCGCTTTTAGCGTTTAAGAACCGTCTTTTATAACCCCTGCGTTGTCTTTGCATAAACCCGCAATGCTGCGACCGGGGAGCGTCAACATGTGACGAGCCGATAATGAGCGTTCCGTTTGGAGAAAAACAGACGCGACTTCTTAGCGCGCAGCTGACGCGCGAATGTTCTGAGAAAGCTACGGATCGCGCTATTGAGGCGATTGATCCAGAGGCGCGTGTGTTTATCGTTGTGTGATTCATATGCGGTACTTTTGTTCCTGCTGGTTTGTTCCAGTGAGAGAACATTCTGTGCGCTGCGCGACTCTAGCGACAGCAGCCTCGAGCGCACCTGTTGCTCAAGTTCTGAGAGCATAACATATTTACATACACGACCAGTCAAAAGTTTTTGAACAGTAAGATTTTTAATGTTTTTAAAGAAGTCTCTTCTGCTCACCAAGCCTGCATTTATTTGATCAAAAGTACAGCAAAACCAGTAAAAGTTTTTCTATTGGTAATCTGTAAACCGTTAATTTATCTCTGTGATGCGCAGCTGTATTTTCAGCATCATTCCTCCAGTCTTCAGTGTCACATGATCTTCAGAAATCAGTATAATATGCTGATCTGCTGCTCGAGAAACATGTATTATTATTATTTTGTTGAAAACAGCCTTTTATGAACAGACAGTTCATAAGAACAGCATTTATCTGAAATAGAAATATTTTGTAACATTATGAGTGTCCTTGTTAAATAAAAGTATTAATGTCTATAATTTCGTATATGCTTATTTCTTCTAACGAAATGCTTCCGTGTCATCAAAACTAATTAATGTGCCTCTGAGAGCTAGATGCTCAGTTTTCTGGATGAATGCATTATTTATTTAAACACAAAATTGGTAAATATAATACAAAAACACTGCAAAGTCACTTTGGATAAAAGTGCAGATGAAATGCATGATGTGACAGTCGAGGGTACAGCTGGTCTGTGTGTTTGCAAGATGTTACAGTAGATTTACTCAGTTGTTCCTTGCATCAGCTGTTTACTCGCAGCCTGCAGTTACATCACGAAACCTTTTCTTTTCTTCAGCCAATAAAAGACAAGTTGTGTTTGTTGGCCCAAAAGAACCGCCACAGTTGGTTGTGTCCGAGCGTCCCAGCTCTGTGTCCCGCGGGAGAGACACTGAACTAAAGACTGGTCTAAGACGGACTCTGGCACAGATATCGTGAGGATGGAAGCAGGACGCCTCTGTGTTGAGCGAGCAGTGGGTGAGTTATCTCAGAAATATTAATAATTGGTCATATTGGTAATTATTTCAAGGGGTCATGACATGCCTTAATATATGAATATGCAATAAAACAGTCGTATATTTGCAAAACTATGATTTTCAACCCTCATTCTGAGCAGAAACACAGTTTAAGAGTTTGTCAGCAGCTGCGAACATCTCTGCGAAGGGAAAATATCAGTGCATGCGAGTAACTGCTGCAGTTTTAATGCACGATTCTCCCACAACTGCACAAATATATCATATGTTACACTAAAATGTTAGGTTTACTATAGTTAAGATACATAATATACTATATGTGACCCTGCAGCACAAAAGCAGTCTTAAGTCTGTATGGGTCACAATTATACATTTCTCTTTTATGCCAAAAATCATTAGGATATTAAGTAAAGATCATGTTCCATGAAGATATTTTGTAAATTTCTTACCGTAAATATATCAGAACTTAATGTGTGATTAGTAATATGCATGGCTAAGACCTTCATTTGGACAACTTTAAAAGCGACTTTCTCAATATTTAGATTTTTTTTTTAACCCTCAGATTCCAGATTTTCAAATATTGTCCGATCCTAACAAACCATACATCAATGGAAAGCTCATTTATTCAGCTTTCATGTGATGCATACATATTATTTTTTTAAAAAGACACTTAAAGCAGCACTATGTAACTTTTTCTGTGTTCAAAATATGCTAAATGTATATAATGAGCGAGTGCATCATGAGTTCATCTTCCAAACCGCGTTTTGTCTTATTCAGAATCACTCCGGTACACTTATAATAAGTGCTTATATTCGGACTATTGTAGGCTGGTTGCTGCGGAGGAACACACACCTGCGTGAATCGCCGGAGACATACACTTAGAGAAGTAGCTCCGGTCGGAATGTTCCTCCGCGGGATGTGTGCAGTTCTGTTTATTAACCGCTAGCGCGTTACATAGTTACACAGTGCTGCTTTAAAACTCCAGGGTCACATATTGTAATTAGGGATGCACCCGGTATCGGGCCGATACTTGTCTCCTGTACTCGTACTCGTACTCGTAAAAATGCCCCGATACCAAACGCCGATACCACACAGCATGTGATAATCGCCATATTCAAACAAAGAAACACAGAAAACAAAACAACAGACAGCAGAAAGGAGTTAAAGATGTCTACTACGAAGTATATGTATGCAATTAATATAATGTTAAACAATCAGTATTAACGCCTGTATAGCTGATGTGCGCTAGCTGATGAGCAAAGCACGTCGAGTGGATTGAGCTAGCGGCGGCGAGTGAATATATCTTTCTCACAGACATCACTGGAGAGTCTGTAGTTCGGTCGGATATGTAAAAAAACAAGTAAGTAAAACAATGCACAAATTACTTAACGGTAGAGAGAGAGAGAGAAAGAGCGGAGCACTTCTGCTTGTGTGTCATTGTAGCACACAGCATCTTTGGATTACACGAATCGGTAAAAATAAGACATTTCATAGGATAATTCCTATAACCATCATTTAATTTTCAATCTTAGCATACCCACCTTTCAGTCGAAGTGATCTTACACCTGTTGTGAAATGCCGCTGGGCGGGAATGGTGCTGGGCATCAGTACAAATACCTGCACGGCGTTGCTCTTTTTAGCTTGCTTGAGTGTTTTCTGCATTATATGAGGAGCTTTGGAATTATCACAGCACGTTCAGATGAAAACACGACTTTTTTCGAAACAATATCCAGTTAGGAGATTAATAACGCGTGGTTTTCCCTGCATTATTACAGCAAGCCTGTTATTACCGTACTGAGCCGCTGCATGGAGCAGCTCTATCTGTTACAGTAGATATGCACCACAGAGAGAAAAACATGAACAGTGAAAGTAACAAAAACTTAAAAAATAAATTTTAATGGGCATAATTAAGTGAAAATAACCAAAGGATATACAGTCAAACCAAAAACTATTCAGACAGCAGATATATAATTGTTGATGTTTATTTACTAGTGTGTGCAGGACACTGTAGTTCATTTATGTAAGTGAGGATAAAGTAAACTGTGACAAATCATACCCAAACATTCTTCATACGGTGGACTACCAGTAAAATTTCTAAAAATTATTCAGACCGAGTCTGGGAGAAAACTGAAGTTGAGGTTTGCATGAAGCTGTGTGACAGCATGCGCAGGAGACTACAGGCGGTCATTAAGACTAAGTATTCATAGTTGTGTAAATACTGTCATACTAACAGCTGTCTGAATAATTTTTGGTTGATTGTAATCCATTACATGCCTTTCTATCAAAGTGATCTAACATTATCAAGCTGAATTTGTTCTGACACAGTGTAACTCTGAGTTCTTGTTATATTTTATCACCATTTTCTAAACTTTAGCGAATAAACTGTGATAATGTGAGAAATGTTGAAGGTGTCTGAATAAATTTTGGTTTGATTGTATCTATTTGATAAATTAAGTTAACCAACTAACATTATACATACTCTTTTGGTTTCTGTACCCAATATTTAAAAAATTTACAAATGCAATAAAATATCGGTACTCGGTATCGGCAAGTACCAAAAATAAAAGTATCGGTATCGGGCGAGTACTGGAAAAAGTGGTATCAGTGCATCCCTAATTGTAATAGAATACAATTAGTTGTAATTAGAAATATGACAGAAGAGTTTGCTACTACCACAGTTTCTATGGGAGAATACATACCAGAAGTTAAGGTAGCACTGAGATTTTAGCAGATATATAGTCTGTTCATTCCTATGGGCGGGTAACTGTGGGATTGATAAGAAGTTGTCCAAAATTGTCCAAAAGTTGAGTTTCTGCTGGATTCAATGCATATATCATATTGTTTACACATTACTATATTTCAATGAGATTTCAAATGCCGCTTGGATGCTACTTTTCACTAGACTGGCTGGACTATACCACATCTCGAAACAAAGCTTGCATCTTTCCAGCAGTAACATTGTGTATGATGCTTATGCAGATTATACAGATATAGATTTGCAGTCAAAGCACTATAAAACCGCTTATGGTTTGTGATGTGACTGCTGTGCAAGAGTTTGCACTGCTTCATCTTTCAACAAAAAAAACAACAACTCTGTATTTACTTATAATTTAGGCGTCAGTGCAGGTTAAACTCGTGGCATTAGCAGCCCACAAGGTGACAGTGTTGCACTGCAGCAGGTCAGGGATGTGTTCTCCAATGATACAAATGTTACCACACATGAAGATCCTGAAGATGTTCATTAGCTGGTTCAGTTGTGTTGGATGAGGGTTGGGGTCTTTAGGATCTTTACGAACAGTGCCGGTATAGGACTAATACTGCCATCAAGAGCTATCAGAAACATCTTACTTCTGAAGTTGTAATTACGAGTTTGTCATGTTCAAGAGCTTTGTTGTCGGAAAGAACAGAAATCATGGTGGACAGCCAGCCTCATTCTTGCCTGTTTCTCGGGGAAATCTTATTAAAGCCAAAAGGTATAGATCAGAAGATATTTAGTCAATATCCATCAAAAAGTAGCGTCACATTCATTGATAACCATATAAACATTCACAGCGCTATCTAGATATGCTTGTTGACGATTCCTACATTTCGGTCAAATAAATGCTATTTTCAATGCGTTCAATACATACAATATGCATTAAATGGTTATTTATATATAAATATACATGAATGTAATGGCAGGAGAGAGCCATGTAGATTAACTTTACAAAGCTGCTGTTTCTCTCCTCCACCGTATTTGAAGTTTATGGCTCGCCCAACTCAGAAACTCAGGTATCAAAGTTTCTCAGCTGTAAATACAACTAGAGGCCGTTCATGTCCAATTTCCGAATAGGAAACTCATAACTACGATAAATCTGACAGCATGTGAAGACAGCATAAATACCTGCTTGTGTCCTCATATCTTCCGTCTCTGTATAACTTACGTCATTTTGACATGTTCTCCAGTTTCATAATGAGGAAAGTAGCAAATGCATGCTTGAAAAGTCACTTAATGTCACTCCATTATGTGCCGACAACAAGGACAAATAAAGAGAACTACAAACACGTACACTATACTGACAAAAGTATCCTTCTAATGAACAGGTTTGACTACTTTAGTTGAATGAGTACAAATCTGAATGTTGGAGCATATAATGATATTCCAGGGAATTGTGTGCTTCTCATTTTATAGCAACAGTTTGGACAGGAGCCTTTTCTATTATAACACAAAAATGCCTCTGTGTATAAGGCAAGGTTCAAAAAGCAATGATTGATTGAGTCAGCGTGGAAGAACTGGACTGGACTTTAGATGCAGACCTTGAACCAAAAACTCATCACCAAACACCTGTGACTTATGGCTACAGTCATTTTAGGCACTTCCAAAACTGTTGCAACAGAGATGAAAATAACATTTTTAAACACATGAATTATGTTTCCATCTTTGTCGCCACCGTTTTGGATGTGCCCTTTTCTGTTCTAAAGAAGGGGGCAGGGTCCCAATACTTTTGTCCATATAGTGTATGTGATGTACATGACACAGACGGTTATAAAGGGGTTATATTTCATCTGCAACAACTTTGTGAACTTTTATTAAGAGCAGGACAGATGCAAACTAATCATTAAGCAAAATCACAAGCAGGTTCTGCATGAAAGACTCACAACTGGCAGATCAAAGAATTGTTGAGTAGAATAAATAAAATGAACTTAAACTCTGACTGTTCAGTTAACTTAATTTGATGTATGGTGACGTGCAACCAAGCGGTTAAAGATGAATTTTTATGACATGGTAGTTTGCTCATATGTATGTACATTTTCCTTCACAAAAAAACCCTGTAATATAAGAAGGTGAATTGAGATGCAACTGATGTTTTGTCAGCTGGGTTTCAGGAGGAATTTCTGAGGTCTGTAACTTACAGCATGTCTTTAAAGGACAATGACCTCTTATACAGTATGTCAAAAGATCAAAGACAGCTGCAATCCTCATGACCCCTTTAACCTGATTATATGAGGTTCTCAGAGACAAACTTTTGAAATCATTGTCAGATATGGCTTGGTCGTCATTCTGGTGATGAAGTATCTCGATTAGGTCTCGAGTTCATGTTGATAACAGTTATTCTCGTCCGCAGCTCATTTCATCATCATGTCAAACACCTCGACTCTGAGCCTGAACTCCAGCGTCTCTGGGTGGCGTCGTCCGCTGTGGTACCAGTATGAAGTGTGTGCGGAAGCTTCTCATTGGTTCATCTTCTACTTTGGAGTGAAAGTATTGAACATGGTTGCAGGATTCCCAATGAACACCCTCGTGTTGTGGCAGATTCTGAGGAAGAAGAGCAAAGGCTCGACGTCAGACATCTTCATTTTTAACCTTTCCATCCTCGACACCTATTTCGGCGTCATGAGCGTTAACGAGGTCTACAGCGGAGTCATCCTCTCGGCCTTCTTCATCATGGTGTTCTGCAACCTCTCCATCATCTGGGTCCGGAAGAGCGTCGCAGGGAAAGAAGTCATGAACCCGGTGAAGAAGAAGGCCTTTAAAATGGTGCTTATCGTCCTGGCCATCATCGTTGGGAGCTATCTGCCTCCTGTGGCTCTGCTGCCGTTTGCTTCCACCTTCTCGTTCATGAAGTTGCATTGTAAGGTTCTTATCGGCGTCTTCTCCATCATGGACTTGAGCTGCACCATCGAGCCTTCGCTCTACATCTCTAAGATGGAGCGCTCCACGTTCTGTCAATGCCTGCAGAGTCCCTCCAAGAAACCCATCAGCGTGAGCGTCTGAAATTAAAAACTGTCTGATTTTGTGTGTGTGATTGTAGACCTTTGGGTTGTCATTGTATCTTTCTGTGGTTCTCAACTGGCGTGTCTCAGGTCTGTCATGATTGGTCACTGAAAGAGGGAAAAACACAATGTTAAGTGCAAAAAAGTAAACAAAACTAAAATTTTTAACAGTAAAATAGACTCATCAACCAAATAAAGAAAAGAGAAAACACCTACCATATGCATAGCTACTGATGATGTCAAAGGTTGTGTGTCCATCAAACTCTACAATATTCATCCTACAACAGTAAGATTTCTCTTTATAGGGGTAAAAGTCAAATTAGACATATGGATCAACTTGGACGGGGTGTGTGACGCTCTCATCCTCAAACCATGAACAAAACTACACACTCAAAAAATGCATAACGTTCACTCACTCTGAACTGTCTGCTGCATAGAAACACTTCGATTTGGTTAAAGTCATGTAAATAATTTTTCATCTTACTGAGCCTTTGCAGGGTCTACTTATTACAATATTAATACATTTCAATGTTTAATATGTCAATTGTAGCGCCGTGTTGCAGGATGCTGGGTTTACTGCTCTTATTTGAAATGCTGATTTGATCAAAACCAGTAGAGAAGCACTGATTTAACGAAGCGCTCGTCATCAGCATGTTGACTTCATGAAACTGTGCCAGTTGTTGTGTTTTCTGTGTCGTGTTTCCCCAGACGTCTCCTGTTTGCCTGTTTCTCCGCTGCTCGTTTAACTCCTCGTGACTCTCTTCTGATTGATCTTCAGACTCCGGGAAACAATCTGAACTTCACTTTCTTTCTTTTTTTTTTTTTTTCTCTCACTGTTGGGTTGTGTTCGATAACCTGCTTCTGTACTTCTCACAGGTTAGATACCAGCTTTCCAGATGCATAATTAAGAACATTAACGAGTCACCAATTAAGACGTTAATTAAAATGCCTGGGGATTAATTAAGAACGGACTGAGGTGGCGCAGATGGTACGAGCTTGTAGATGATGCTACGAGATTAATTAACACGAAAAACATTTACAGTAGAAGCTCATGTAAGCTTGTGTTGTCATTGATCTCGGACTGCTAGAGATGGTTTAATAACCCGAGCATAATAGACAAGAAATATGAACAGTTGCTGTATTTTCTGATGCATAAAGGAACTCCAAAAATGATATACTTGTCTGTGTTCACTTATTCTTCCATTCTGAATTATAGCAGCCACATGTGTAAAACCTCAGAAATATCAAAATAACAGAAGAGGGAAATTTATCTTCAGTGAAAACTGTAAAGCACACAGATTTGATATGACATACACGGCTCTACATATGAGCATATGAAAAAACCTGAAACATTCCTAAAACTCCACAGCTTTACACGGGATGAACACTAAGTATATAAATGAGCACACGAGTACAGTTTCAGAGACAAAGATCTATTCAGTCTCAAACTCCACTGATGCTGTTTGTTTAGAAAATGAACATGAAAGGAAAAGTCAAATGCATAAATGTTGCATTACGTTGGTTCGTCATCAGTAAGGGAAACAACGAAAGCTTTATTAAACTCCCATGCATTAAAACATCTGAATGAGTGAAATCAATGTCAAATGCACAAAGGCACACTGTAGAGTTCTGACACATACAGATGAAACTCACTTGTGGACGGAAACACGGAACACTTGCATCATAGACTGAAAAAGACAAACTGACATTCAATCCAAAATATCAAACATGCATCAAATATATGTATGTGTGAGAAATGAGAATATACAAGTGAACAGACCAGTCACTGGATCAGCGTCTGTATAAAATCACAACAGGATTCAAACTAAATTTGGAGTAAGTTTTGGTTGCACTCACCACTAAATCAACTGAAATAAAACAGTGTTTTGGTACATGGTGAACATGGAAATATTTATCGCTCTATAGAGTAGTTGTGACAGTCGAGGACACTTCTATTGAAAAGCCTGTCTGTTGCAAAGAGCCAGAAATGTGTATTTGCAAGATGTTACGGTAGATTTGTTTCTTGCATCACCTGTTTACGTGAAGCTCTTCTTGCAGTTACATCACAAAATTCATTCGTCCCCTTTCATCAAACAGCAAAGACTTTATCGCAAACAGACCCTCCTCTCCGTCCAATCACAGACGAGATCTTCTTGTTGACCCGAAAGAACCGCAACAATTGGTTGCATCCAAAACGTCCCACCTCTGTCTCCCGCGGGAAGAGCTTTTCTCGGAGCGCCCAGAGAGAGACGCCAAACTGACGATGCGTCCAAGTTGGGTTCTGGTCAGAGAAACGTCGACAATCGTACGGCACTATAGCAGACGCCTCTGTACTGAACAAGCGATATTTAACTCGATGAGGCAGACTCTTCAAATCTTTGTTTGTGACGTGTCTGAAGTTCAGTAGATATAACAGTCGCTTGTCAAAGACAGATCATCATAACAGACGTCCGCAGCTCATTTCATCATCATGGCAAACACCTCGGCTTTGAGCCTGAACTCCAGCGTCGCCGGGTGGCACCGTCTACCATGGTACCAGTTTGAGGCGTGTGCGGAGGTTCCTCACTGGTTTCTATTGTACTTTGGAGTGAAAGTATTGAACCTGGTTGCAGGCGTTCCTCTGAACGCCCTCGTGTTGTGGCAGATTCTGAGGAAGAAGAGTGAAGGCTCAACGTCAGACATCTTCATTTTTAACCTTTCCATCCTCGACGCCTATTTTGGCCTCATGACGCCAGTCGACCTTTCCAACCGGCTGTACTTCAACGATCCGTCCATCTGGTACTCGGTGCGTTTCGCCTACGGACTCAAAGACGTGACTCCGTTATTTCTCACCTGTATTTGTCTGGACAGGTACATCGCTGTGGTCCATCCCATTCTCTTCACCGGGATCCGTGACACTCGCATCCGGATCGGCGTCTCGGTGCTGGTGTGGGGACTCATCCTAGCCTACTCTCTGACCAAAACCTTCTTAGGCGTCATGAGCGTGAACGAGGTCTTCAGCGGAGTCATCCTCTCGGCCTTCTTCATCATGGTGTTCTTCAACCTCTCCATCATCTGGGTCCTCAGGAAGAGCGTCGCAGGGAAAGAAGTCATGAACCCGGTGAAGAAGAAGGCTTTTAAAATGGTGCTTCTCATCCTCGGCATCATCGTTGGGAACTATCTGCCTCCTGTGGCTCTGATGCCATTTGCTTCCACCTACTCTTTCGTGACGTTCCGCTGTAAGATCAGCCTCTGCGTCTTCTCCATCATGGACTTGAGCTGCACCATCGAGCCTTTGCTCTACATCTCTAAGATGGAGCGCTCAGCATTCTGTCAATGCCTGCAGAGTCCCTCCAAGAAACCCATCACCGTGAGCGTCTGAGGTGTGTGTGATTTGAGACTCTTGGACTGTCTGCGTCTCGGTCTAATCCAGGGATCTCCAGCCCTGCTCCTGGAGAGCTACTGTCCTGCAGACTCCAGTTCTAACACACCTGCCTGTAATTATCTAGTAACCCTGAGCACCTTGATTAGCTGAAATATGCAGGACGGTCGCTCTCCAGGAGCAGGGTTGGAGATCCATGTTTTGTTTGACACGCCAAAACTGGTCCTCAGGCCATGGTGTGATGGGGCACTGATAGCATGAAAAGCACGGTCAAATAATACAATAAAACTAACCGTATTTAATCATTATGACAGCAATTCCCATGTTCTTGTTGATGTCAAAAATTGTATGTCCATCAAACTCCACATTATTTTGGCACAAGTTTATCTTCATCTTAAAACCGGAAAAACCAAAAACAAAAACAAAAAAAAAAAAAAAAATAAAATAAAAAACAAAAAAAAAAAAAAAAACAAAAAAAAAAAAAAAAAACAAACAAACACAAAAGAACTAAAAAAAAAAACGAACAGACAATAAAAAAAAAAAAAAAAAAAAAAAAAAAAAAAAAAAAAAAAACACCGCAAGAAAAAAAAAAAAAAAAAACAAACATCAAAACCCTAAGCGAACCCAGATGGGGAAAAATTGATAACTTCAATTCAAAGAAAATACAGGCCAGACAACATTGAATACACACATGAACAGGGTGAAGATGGTTTGAGCTGAACACACTTTGTTTTTGCAATGAATTACTCACTGTGGAGAACATGAAACCACATGGCAACCATTTTCCTATGAAGTCCATGTTCATAATTCTGTATCTCTCTGGGCCTGTTCAGGGTCTACGCACTGTAATATTGATACATTTCAATGTTCGCTTTTGTTACAATTGTAAATCCCTGCATTGCGCTGATGTAAAATCTTGACTCTGATTTGATCAAAACCAGTAGAGAAGCACTGATTTAATGAAGCGCTCGTCATCAGCATGTTGACTTCATGAAACTGTGCCAGTTGTTGTGTTTTCTGTGTCGTGTTTCCCCAGACGTCTCCTGTTTGCCTGTTTCTCCGCTGCTCGTTTAACTCCTCGTGACTCTCTTCTGATTGATCTTCAGACTCCGGGAACAAATCTGAACTTCACTTTCTTCTCCTCACTGTTGTGTTTGTGTCAGATAACCTGCTTCTTTTACTTCTCACAGATTAGATACCAGCTTTCCAGATGCATAATTAAGAACATTAACGAGTCACTAATTAAGACGTTAATTAAAATGCCTGGGGATTAATTAAGAACGGACTGAGGTGGCGCAGATGGTACGAGCTTGTAGATGATGCTACGAGATTAATTAACACGAAAAACATTTACAGTAGAAGCTCATGTAAGCTTGTGTTGTCATTGATCTCGGACTGCTAGAGATGGTCACATTAGGACAAGAAATATGAATATTAGCTAATGTGTGATACATAAAGGAACTCCATATTTAACATACTTGCATGTCTGTGTTCACCTGTTCTTCACTTCTGATCTATCGCAGCTGCATGCGTGTAAATACTGCGAAATATCAAAGTAATTCATTTGAACAGTGTAAACCGTGTAAAGCACACCTAACTCTATAAACAAGTATATGACAAATAAGCTCTAAAAACGAGTATATGACAAAATCATTAAAGCATTAATGTTTTATATTTTTAAAATGAAAATGAAAAGAGCGTTGTGTTTTATATTTTGTTAAGTATACATTCAGTGAAGGCAATCAAAATATGTACGTGTGCCTAAAATACATTTTTGTGGCTATTAATATGTTAAAATGACAAGAGGCAGTGGTGTTTGCCATCATATTTCATTTTATTGTAAATACACCGCCAGTGCTGTTCCATTTGTATCTGCCAATGGGGTAAGAAACATAATCTTAATTCAAAGGCTGAACAAAATTATTTGTTTTACCTCATTGGCAAATATTTTTGATTGTTTTAAGCAAAAACTAACAAAATTTGAATAATATTTTCAGAAAACAACACAAAATAAGTAATTTTACTTGTTAAGTAAATATATCTTAATTCCAGAATTTGTAGATATTTCAACTAGAAAACAAGACAAACATACTAAGGAAGGAAATCATTTTTTGTAGTGTGTTAGATCAGGTGCTGACAAAATAAAGGTCCCGTCTCGAACACTTCGGCTGATGCCGATATTTGAAAGATGTCCACAACCCAAAAAAAAAAAAAATGATCGGCTGAATATATCGGGGGGGGTGGGTCAACACTAGTTTCTTTCTGCCATTCCTATAAACATTGCTGATTAATTCGACAGAAAGCTGTTGCGCTCGGTTGAGAGGGTGAATTTTTGGTAAATTTCCGGAAACTTTCCAAAAATTCCCGGATGATTAAAAAAAAAAAAATCCTGGAAACTTTCCAAAATTACTGGAATGTTTCCGAAATTTACTTTTTGCAACCCTAGTTAGCGCGGGGTAACTCTGGCACAGATCTCGTGGAAACTCTCCCTGCTGGCTGGCGGACCGCTGACGGACGTCACGAAACCCGGATAGCGGTCAAAGAACTCCGGAGCCGGACAGCTGAGGCTCGTCTCCGCTTCATCAGGCGAAGAGACGAGCGGAATCAGCTTCGCATGAGCGTAATCAATCTCAAAGCCCTCAAAAATAAGCCCCACCCCCCAGGCGCCAAGCCCCGCCTCCAGAAGCCCAGACACCTTCCGAGTGGCCAGCGCCAGCCGCCGATAGTCGCCCTCCTCCAGCCGGAAGATGTCACTGGAGAGGGGCTTCCTCGGGACCAGAACGGTCAGTCCGGGTGTGTTGGGGAACGGCGTGAGGAAGGCCACATGCTCTTCATCTTCCCAAACTCTCCACTGCTTCTCTTCTCCACGCACGATGCGTGGGAACAGCCCGGGGTCAGACGGATCGCCCAGAAAGGTGTAGTTGGGCGCCGCGTTCGGGTTTGGCAGCTGAGCCCGGATTTTGCTACTGATGGCGTCTAGATCCTCATCCGTCCAGCGCGGCCCGCTCTTGGAGCTGACGTATCCGGGATCGTACGCCTGGAAATCCTCCTCCGCAGCGAGGTGAGGTTTCCAATCCGACTGCAGGCCGTGGAGCGGCACCACGTGGAGTTCAGCTCCGGCCCGTTTGTGCGGAGTATAGACCAAAGCGCAGCGCTGCACCGCCAGACTCTCACACAGCTGGTGCGCGACGGATCTTGCGCCCAGGAGCAGATGCAGAAATGCATCCTCAGGTAAGTGGAAGAGGCTGGCGGTGCCGCCGAAGCTCTTCTGGGTGACGACAGCGACCCCTGGAGTCCATGGGGAGGAGTGCAGATGCGCCGACAGCTCTGACGTCTCCCAGATCACACTCCTGTCCTGAAGCCCAGACACCAACGACGACGACATTCTGGGAGTGAAAGGAAGGAGGAGGCGGATATTAAACCTCTTAACTGTCACCCGTCGCCTCAGAGGGACACCTAAGTTTGCTTCTCTGTATTACAAATAAATCCTAATCTAATCATGACAAACTATAAGTGACCCTGGAGCACAAACCAGTCATAAGGGTCAATTTTTGTAAATTGAGATTTATACATCATCTGAAAGCTGAATAAATAAGCTTTCCATTGATGTATGGTTTGTTAG
>JADLZN010001318.1:124859-166603 GCA_018155175.1 Sinocyclocheilus anophthalmus
GCTCAGCTCTGTTGAGCCGAACGGGAGGGAATCCAGGTCCAGATCCATCTCGGTGTCCAGACAGGCCAGCAGCTCTTCTGGAGAACCGGGAGGCTCGTCTGAATCACATGATCCGATGAGAGAATCCAGGTCAAAGTCACTCAGGTCTAACTTCTCCGTCATCCAATCCATGCCAGAAAACACATCGTCTGCTGGAGGGAAGAGAGAGAATTTTACTAAACGCTGGTTTAAAAATCTAGGTATAGAAACTGCAGCAGAAGAAAACTCCCTTAAACACTGCTGCTCAACCAGTGACACTCGTCTGTGCAACGCACTAACCTGAACTCATCTGAAAACGCTCGGTTGAGCATTACCACTGATTAACTGGAATGAGCTACACATGTAAACGGCAGTGTTCACCTACAAAGAGTACTACTGATCTCTGAAACCCAATGTGCACCACAACACACTCCAAAGCAACTGCGTTTACTACCGTTTGGTGTTATTTTAGCATCACTGGGATACTATTTGTGACCCTGGAGCACAAAACCAGTCCAAGGGTCAATATTTTTATTGAGATTAATTGAGTGGTTTAATAATTGTATGGTTTGTTAGGATAGGACAATATTTGAAAATCTGGAATCTGAGGGTGCAAATTTTTGAGAAAATCATCTTTAAAGTTGTCCCAATTAAGTTCTTAGCAATGCATATTACTAATCAAACATTAAGTTTTTATATATTTATGGTAGGAAATTTATAAAATATTTTCATGGAACATGATCTTAATATCCTTATGATTTTTGGCATCAAAGAAAAATCGTTGATTTTGACCCATACAATGTATTGTTGGCTATTGCTACAAATATCCCCCAGCGACTCAACACTGCTTTTGTGCTGCAGGGACACATGTAGTTTTGGATTAACTTTATTTTTATATTTTCTGTTTTCATTTTAATTTTTAACCGTTTGTAATTTAGTTTTTTTTAGTTTCTCTCAATATAGTACATTAATTTTTCAGTTCTAGTCTTAGTTTGGTAAAATAAATGTATGGTCTTTTAGAATATTTTATTGCAAGCAATGAAAATGTTTATGGTTTTAATGATATTTTTATTATCAGCTACAATAACAATCTTGGTTCTGTTCAGTGTTCACCAACAAAACAGCAGTAAATCACATTGTGCATTTGGTTTTACTAATGATTCCATTTAGAGTTATTCTAGCATCAAGACACTATTAGAGTGCATTTTGAGTGGTTTTATTATTTCCGCTTTAATTTTAAAAGTTTTTGCCAATTTTATTATTAATTTTTTTTAATATGCCTATATAGTTTTAATTACTTTTTCAGTTTTAGTATTAGTTATTTTAGTACATCAAATTAGACTAAAATAAGGCAAGTTGCCTCGGCAAATACATTTGTTAAATTTATTTTTTACTTTACACTTGTAATTAAGTTTAATAACCCTGGACCCATTAAATTGACCCACACCAAAAGCAATTACAACACTGACCAAGGCCTTGTTTTGCACGAGTGTGCTGCATACAGCTTAGGGCTGAGTGTGAAGCCTCACCTTTGCTCTGCGGCGGCCAGGAGAGCGCCAGCAGCTCGGACTTACACCCTACAGAAGCGTGAGAGGGAGAGAGGGGCGAGAGAGAGGAGGAAGAGGAGAGGGGCGACGACCACCCCTCCGACAGAGCGCTCTCCTCATCTTCGTCCAGAAGGGGCCCAAAGGGGTCAGCCATCAGAGATGAGGGCCCCAGGATCAGGGCCCCCACATCCTCCAGACTCATCTGAGACACCACAGACATGGCAGAGGGTCAGAGGCGAAGCGGAGCGGGTCAGGGGTTCTGGTGAGCTGGTGAACGGTGTGGTTATGCTGTCTACAGCAGCAGAGCTGTGGGTGGATGCCACAAGGGACCTGAAAGAAAGCAGGTGAGACGACGTTACAGAAACTGAGCGAGACGCTCACACCTGACCGAAGAACCAAAGCGGAAATAAGACTTTAAGTGACCGCAACTGATGTTTTGAAATGAAAACTAACTGGGGCTGGAAATTCTGTTTCATCAATATTAATATCATCAGTATACTTATTTTTTTATTAATAAAAAAAAAGGGACAGTATTAATTGGGAAATGCATTCACAGGGTTCAGTTACTCAGACTTCACTAATCACACTCCTACGCATGTACTATTATAAAAATCACACAACACTTTTTTTTTCTTTTTTTTTTTGTAAAGAACACAGAGGGAAACGTTTCTCGATTCCCACCCGTGCTGGAGGGAAATTCCACGGAACAAAATGGTCTTTTTATTCAGTCCTCGCAGTGGAATAACCAGGTGTGTTCCGCACCGGTAAACCAGTCTCTAAACGACTGAAGCCTTTCCAGTTAAACGGCCCATCACAACTAGATGCCACCGGGTAGGACCTCCGCTGCTCACACAGACACCCACAACACACACACGCTCCCTCCCTCCTCCCTCCCTCCACCCCCACACACTCACTCTCACACACACACACTCCATTTCTCTCTCTCTCTCTCACACACTCACCCACACACTCACTCTCTCTCTCTCACACACAAACACTCACTCTCTCTCACACACACACAAACACACACACTCACTCTCTCTCTCTCTCACACACACACTCACTCTCTCTCTCCCTCTCTATCCCTCATCACACGAACACAGGGCAGCTCACATCTCGCTTCTCTCTCTCTCCACACAACTCCTCTCTCTCTCCTCCTCGTCTCTCACACCACACACCTCCCCTCTCTCTCTCTCCCCTCAACAACACACACTCACATCTCTCTCCTCTCTCTCAATCACACAACACTCACTGCGTCTCATCCCTCTCTCTCCACACACACCTCACTCTCTCTCTCTCTCTCACACACACACTCACTCTCTCTCTCCTCCTCTCCACACACACACTCACGTCTCTCTCTCTCCTCTCACACCACTCCCTCTCTCCCTCTCTCTCACACACACTCACTCTCTCACACACATTCACTCTCTCTCTCACACACTCACTCTCTCACACACTCAACTCTCTCACACACTCTCTCTCACACACTCACTCTCACACACACAAACACACTCTCACACACACTCACACACCCTCCTCTCTCTCACACACTCACTCTCCTCTCACACACTCATCTCGCAACATCACACAATCCTCTCTCTCTCCCTCTCTCACACACTCACTCTCTCTCTCTCTCACACTCACTCGCGCACACTCTCTCACACTCACACACTCTCACTCTCTCTCTCCCTCACTCTCTCACACACACACTCCCTCCCACACACTCTCCTCCTCTCAACTCACCCTCTCTCTCTCACACAACCCTCACTCCCCCAAAACTTCTCTCTTTCTCACACACACACTCAATCTCTCTCTCTCACACACTCACTCACGCTCTCTCTCACACACACTCTCTCACACCCACTCTCACTCACACTCACACTCTCTCACACTCCCACACTCTCTCACACACACTCACACTCACACACACACACTACACTCTCTCTCTCTCACACTCGCACTCACACACACACACTACATTCTCTCTCTCACACACTCACACTCACTCTCTCTCACACCCACACACACTCACTCTCTCTCACACACACACACTCACAGTCTCTCTCACTCTCTCTCACACACACTCACATTCTCACTCTCTCTCACACACTCACACTCACTCACTCACACAGACACTCACTCTCTCACACACACTCACTCACACACACTCACTCTCCCACACACACACACACTCTCTCAGTCTCACACCTCACACTCCCTCTCTGCTCCTCACAACACTCACACTCACTCTCTTCCTCTCTCACACACTCCACTCTCACTCACACAGACACACACACTCTCTTTCACACACACTTTCTCTCACACACACTTTCTCTCACACACTCACACTCTCTCTCACTCTCTCACTCACACACTCTCTATCTCTCACACACTCACTCTCTCACACACACTCACCCACACACACACAAACACACACACACACTCACCCACTCACTCTCACACACACTCACTCTCTCACACACACTCACTCTCTCACACACACTCACTCACACACAAACACACACACACTCTCTCACACACTCACACTCACTCTCTCTCACACAAACACACACACAAACACAACTCACGCGCTCACACAACACCACTCACTCTCACACACTACTCTCTCTCACACACTTCACACCAACTCTCCTCTCTCACACACACACACCCCTCTCTCTCACACACACACACCTCTCACACACACACACACTCTCTCTCTCACACACCTCACCGTCTCTCACACACACGTCACTCTCACACCACACTCACTCTCTTCTCCCACACCACACTCTCTCACCCACACACACTCTCACACACTCACTCGCTCTCTCACACACTCACTCTCTCACACACACACTCAGTCTCTCTCACACACGCACACTCACTCTCTCTCACACACACACCCCACTCTCTCTCACACACTCCACTCACGTCTCTCTCTTCACACCCACTCACACTCTCACATCCACACTCACTCTCTCACACACACGCCTCTCGTCACACTCACTCTCTCTCCACACTCACACTCACTCATCCCTCTCTACAAACTCACCGCCCTCTCACTCTCTCTCACAACACTCTCTCTCTCTCACAGAACACTCACTCCACATCTCCTCTCACACACTCACTCACTCAGTCTCTCACACACAGTCTCTCACACACTCACTCTCTCTCACCCACTCACACTCACTCTCATCTCTCACACACTCTCTCCCTCTCTCACACACTCACTCTCTCACACACTCCCTCTCTCACACACACTCACTCACTCACACTAACACACACACTCACTCACTCTATCTCACTCTCTCACACACTCACACTCTCTCTCACACACAAACACACCTCTCGGGGGACTCGCTCCTCCTCACACACACCACACACCTCTCACCCACACCACACGCTCTCTCACACACCACTCTCCTCTCTCACACACAACACTCTCGTCTCACACACACACGTGCTCCTGTTGGTTCACCCCCCCCTCACACACACACTCTCTCTCACACACACTCTCTTTCTCTCTCTCTCTCTCTCACACACAACACACTCTCTCTCTCTCACACACACACCACTCTCTCTCTCTCACACACACACCACACACTCTCTCTCTCTCACACACCCCACTCCCTCCTCTCAACACACACACACTCGCTCGTCACTTCCACACACACTCCCTCTCCCAACCGGCCTCCACACTCCCTCTCACACACACCCCTCCCTCTCACACACACACACTCCCTCTCTCACACACACACACTCCCACTCCCTCCCTCTCACACACACTCCCACTCCCGCTCAACACCCCCCCTCCATCTCACACACACACATCCTTCTCTCACACACACACACTACCCTTCTCGCACACACTCACGCTCTCTCACACCAGTCGCACCACTTCTCACACCCCCCACCGCTCCTCTCACAACACACAAAAAAAAACACACACTCTCTCTCACTCACTCACCCACTCTCTCACACACTCACACACTCCTCTCTCACACACACTCACACACTCACACAAACACACACACTCTCTCACACACACTCCCTCCCACACACACACTCCCTCTCTCACACACACTCCTCCCTCTATCACCACCCTCCCCCTCTCTCGCACACACCCCTCTCGCACACACACTCCCTCCTCTCACACACTCCCTCGCTCTCTCACCCGTTCACCCACACACACAAGCGCCACACTCCCGCTCTCTCACACACTACACAACACACTCGTCTCACCTCCCTCCCTCTCTCACCACACTCTCACACTCCAACCCACCCTTCTCTCCACACTCACAATCCCTCCCTCTCTCACCACCTCTCACAACTCCCACACACCTCCCTCATCACACACACACACACACTCCCTCTCTCTCACCCACACACACACACTCCCCCACACACACAAACACACACACACACTCCCTTCACACACACACACCACTCCCGCTCACACACACAACATACACTCCCTCTCACACACACACCCTCCCTCTCACTCTCTCACACACACACACTCCCATCACTAACAGTTACCAGCCCTAAACGCCTCTTCCTAGCAACTATTATTAGTAGCTCCACTCCAAGCAGGAATTTCCCCGACAACATCTCCTAATATGGTCATGAGTACGGGAAGCCCCGCCCCCTGGTTACTGCGCGAGATGAAGGTGTCCCTGACGCACTCGCGCCATTTTCAGCGCCGGGGGGAGCGCGCGCGCGCCATTTTGCCACGTGGCCGCTTCGCGACTAAAACCTTGTTTATTTCACGGATTCGCGCTCGTCAGTCTGGCAGATGATGAGGGAAGAATCAAAACAAACGGAGATCTTTCGAAAACACTTTACCCAGCAACACTGCGAAACTGTTAAACGCCAAACTAGGCTAGTTGTTAAAACTAATACTAACAAATACAACCGCTTTCAAAAACTTCGACGAGCTCGTGACATACTTAAGTTAATTATGACACCACTAAAACAAATACTGAGAAATACTTACGCCATTTTGCCAAATAGAGCCAGTGCACTGGACCGCTGCACTGCCGGATTCGCCGCTGCGCTAGTCACCGCTGCACGCCGCTAGACTGCCATGATCCCCGCGCGAGAGCTGCGTGCGGAGAGAGCGGAGCGCGGGAGAGAAACAGACACGCGGCAGCGCCGCCGCTTATATACGCGCGCATCACACCCACCCCGTGCGCTTCCGCCGCGCGTATCACTCCGCCAGTGTCTGCTCGCTGATTGGCCTCTGCGCCGGTCAGTATTCACCAAACAAATAGTGCCTAAATATTTACGTTCTCACGGGATGCGCGCGCTCAGACACGAAACAAAGTCGTCGAAATTACGTGAATACATTAGATAGTCCGAATAAATGACAGCTTTTTAGAGCAATATAGGCCTACTTTCAGATTTTATTGACAAGCGAGGTTTATGCTAAGTTAAAGTAATTACTCTTACGATATGATTAGCTATTCATGGAGACAGATTGGTTAAATACACATGCAATGCTCAAAATATGCCAGTACTTCAGGAAAATATTTGTATGATTATTATTTTGACACTTTTGAAAAGGTACAACACATATATACATGTATTTAGTCACCAAAAGTATATTGGCAATATATATTTAAGGTATATTGTCAGATACTTTTTCTTGTTTTAACAAAATTTTGACAATTTTTTCAGAAAACAAGACATAATATCTGAAGTCATTTTACTTGTAAAGTAAATTCGTCTTGATTCAAGAATTTTTAGATACTTATACTACAAGACAAGACAAAAATACTAAGCAAGAAGATCATTTTTTGAGGTCATGCAAAAATTCAGCATTGATCACAGCAATAAATTACATTTGAACAGATATTTATATATGTTCAAATGTAATATATATATATATATAGGGATCGTATACAGTGCACCCCTCCTCATAGCGTCGTTGAGTGTCCACCAGCTTTAGATGCGTGTTGCATATCATCAGTTTTGAAAGATAGTGCCTCATCTTAAAAAAGCTTACAGATATGTTTCACGGGCCGAAAAATGGATTTCTTGTCGTCCGTTAAAACTATTTTCCAACCTGTTAAAGAGTTTTTTTTTGCTAGAGCTGTTGAATATAAAATAAGATATTTTGACTAATGTGTGTAGCCACACAGTTGCCGGTAGCCATTGACTTCCATAGCATTTTTATGGATACTGTGGAAGTCAATGGGTACCGTCAACCGTTTATTCACTAACATTCTTCAAAATATCCTCTTTTGGGTTCATCAGAAGAAAGAAACTCAGACAGGTTTGAAACTGATAAATGAAGACTATTTTCAGTTTTGATGAACTATCGCTTTAATTCAACACATTTTAATAACACTTTAAAACAAACAGATAGTCAGTCTCTGTACTCGGTGCACACTAGTAACTTTCAGTTTTACAGCAGCAGTATTACACAGGTCTCTGCTTTCATTTCCATTTATTCATTCCTTGTTTCTCAAAATACACATTCAACATTTTTTAAACAACATGTCAAAAGTCGGTCACTGTTATTCAGTCAAACAGTGCATCTGCAGTCCGAGGTGAAGTCTTACTGTCCCACGGCACACATCAGCTCCCAGACGTTAGAGAGTTGAGAAATATTCCTTCTGGAACTTCTGGAAGTCCTTCTCAGTGAAGACGGATTCCTCCTCCTGTTTGGAGGCGGGCGGATCGGGCCGATGACGATGGTTTTAAGTAGGTTTGAGATTGTCTGAGCTGGTTTGAGGGGTTTTGAGCAGGTTTATGGTGTTTAAAGCAGGTTTTAAGTAGGTTTGAAGAGTTTTGAGCAGGTTTACAGAGGTTTGCTTGGATTTAGGGGTCTTTGGGCAGGCATTAAGTAGGTTTGAGATCATCTGAGCTGGTTTGAGGGGTTTTGAGCAGGTTTATGGTGTTTAAAGCAGGTTTTAAGTAGGTTTGAAGAGTTTTGAGCAGGTTTACAGAGGTTTGCTTGGATTTAGGGGTCTTTGGGCAGGCATTAAGTAGGTTTGAGATCATCTGAGCTGGTTTGAGGGGTTTTGAGCAGGTTTGCTGGTGTTTAAGCAGGCTTTAAATAGGTTTGAGATTGTCTGAGCTGGTTTGAGGGGTTTTGAGCAGGTTTGCTGGTGTTTAAGCAGGCTTTAAGTAGGTTTGAGATTGTCTGAGCTGGTTTGAGGGGTTTTGAGCAGGTTTTAGGTTTAAGGGGTTCTGGGCAGGTTTGCTGGTGTTTAAGCAGGCTTTAAGTAGGTTTGAGATTATCTGAGCTGGTTTGAGGGGTTTTGAGCAGGTTTATGGTGTTTAAAGCAGGTTTTAAGTAGGTTTGAAGAGTTTTGAGCAGGTTTACAGAGGTTTGATTGGATTTAGGGGTCTTTGGGCAGGCATTAAGTAGGTTTGAGATCATCTGAGCTGGTTTGAGGGGTTTTGAGCAGGTTTGCTGGTGTTTAAGCAGGCTTTAAGTAGGTTTGAGATTGTCTGAGCTGGTTTGAGATTGTCTGAGTAAGTTTGAGTTTTTTTAATAAGGTTTTATGGTGTTTAAGCAGGTTTTAAGTAGGTTTGAGATTGTCTGAGCTGGTTTGAAGGGTTTTGAGCAGGTTTTAGGTTTAAAAGCAGGTTTTAAGGTAGTTTGAAGATTTTTATCATGTTTACAGGGTTTGATTGGATTGTAGGGGTCTTTGGGCAGCCATTACGTAGGTTTGGATCATTGACTGGTTGAGGGGTTGAGCAGTTTGCTGGTGTTTAAGCAGGTTTTAAGTAGGTTTGAGATTGTCTGAGCTGGTTTGAGGGGTTTTGAGCAGGTTTGCTGGTGTTTAAGCAGGCTTTAAGTAGGTTTGAGATTGTCTGAGCTGGTTTGAGGGGTTTTGAGCAGGTTTGCTGGTGTTTAAGCAGGCTTTAAGTAGGTTTGAGATTGTCTGAGCTGGTTTGAGGGGTTTTGAGCAGGTTTTAGGTTTAAGGGGTTCTGGGCAGGTTTGCTGGTGTTTAAGCAGGTTTTAAGTAGGTTTGAGATTGTCTGAGCTGGTTTGAGGGGTTTTGAGCAGGTTTTATGGTGTTTAAGCAGGTTTTAAGTAGGTTTGAGATTGTCTGAGCTGGTTTGAGATTGTCTGAGTAAGTTTGAGTTTTTTTAATAAGGTTTTATGGTGTTTAAGCAGGTTTTAAGTAGGTTTGAGATTGTCTGAGCTGGTTTGAGGGGTTTTGAGCAGGTTTTAGGTTTAAGGGGTTCTGGGCAGGTTTGCTGGTGTTTAAGCAGGTTTTAAGTAGGTTTGAGATTGTCTGAGCTGGTTTGAGGGGTTTTGAGCAGGTTTGCTGGTGTTTAAGCAGGCTTTAAGTAGGTTTGAGATTGTCTGAGCTGGTTTGAAGAGTTTTGAGCGGGTTTGATGGTGTTTAAGCAGGCTTTAAATCGGTTTGAGATTGTCTGGCTGGTTTGAAGGGTTTTGAGCAGTTTTAGGTTTTAAGGGTTCTGGGCAGGTTTGCTGTTTTAGCAGTTTTTACGTAGGTTTGAGATTGCTGAGCTGGTTGAGGGGTTTTGAGCCGGTTTTTATGGTGTTTAGCGGTTTGTAAGTAGGTTTTAAGAGTTTGAGGGTTCAGGTTTATAGAGGTTTGAATGGATTTAGGGTCTTTGGGCAGGCATTAATTAGGTTTGAGATTGGTCCTGAGCGTTGGTTTGAGGATTGGCTGAGCAAGTTCAAGAGTTTTGAACGGTTTTAATGGTGTTTAAGCGGTTTCTAGGCGGTTTGATGGTGTTTAAGCGGTTTCTAAGTAGGGTTCGAAGAGTTTTGAGCGTGTGTGGATGGTTTTAAGCGGTGGTAAGTAGGTTTGAGATTGTCTGCGCTGGTTGAGATTGTCTGAGTAGTTTGAGTTTTTTAATAAGGTTTTTCTGGTGTTTAAGCAGGTTTTAAGGAGGTTGAGCTCGTCTGAGTGTTTTGGGGGTTCTGATCCTGGTTTATGGTGTTTATGGCAGGTTTTAATATGTTTGAGTTGCCAGCAGTCTAGGAGTTTGAGGATTTTTCGAGAAGTTTGAGGAGGTCAGCCTCACCCATAGCAGAACCGATGTATTTGTTTTTATCCGTCGTCTGTGCTCGCGCCTATCCTCCGTTTCGCTGCAGCTTGCCGGATCGCCTCTGACCGCTGGTTTCTCCGCTGCTGATGCATGCTCCATCAGCGCAGACTTACAGAGCTGCTCTTCTTCTGCTTTACTCTTCACTCCATCTGCACGAGACCTATATAACAAACGCTTTTTTATAATATCACTTTGGCCTACTAGTTATTGGGATAACAAACCTTTGCAGAAGCGTCAAATCCAACTGAACAATAATTACTGTTTAAAGCGCTCTAAACATCAAATGCTAGTGTCAAAATTGTGTAAATGCAACAAAAACTCAGACTAAAACATGCTTAAAAACAGCTTTTAAAAACCCAAATGCTTTATTAAAAGTATAACACATTAAATGCTATAAAAATAATAAAATACCATTAAATAAGAAGTGTCTGCATAATATGTAGCTTTTAAAATATTTTATATTAATTTGCAAGGCTTGTTTTGTTTTGTTTTATGGAGAGCTTGTATACAGAGGCCCGTAAGACCCTATTAACTACTACTCATCCTTTTAATTACACAAATGTCTCGTACATTTGTCTACAAATTGATGAAACTGATCCGAGATCAGCTAAAAACCATTGACGCTGGTTTAATGGTTTGCTGCTGGGGGGCGATCTCAATGAACTCCCATGATTCACGGGTTTAGAGAGATCGCCCCAATGGCAAACCAAAAAAAAGCGGCCATCACTATTGCCTACTAGTGATGTTCGGTTCTGGAACGAATCGTTCTTTTGAGCCGGTTTTCCGGAAGTAACCGGTCGAGCCGGTTCACAAAATCGAACTGAATCAAACTTTAGTTCCGGGTTTATGACGCAGGACGTTGTACTCAACAAGAACCGAATGAGCCGCTTCAACCAACTGTCGAAGTTTTCCGAGGATTACCGAAGAGTGAGTTGACGATGATACTGTGCAAGCCTGAGGCACGTACTGGAAATATGCTTATTATGAATGTTATTAATTTACATTTTATTAAAACCTGCAACAACCTCTCTGTCGAGTGATGTAAATACAATTCACAATAGTTTATTGTGCATGCATATTATATTTAAAGTTGCTTAAGCAAAATCAAGGAGTTTATAAGACTGGTTTATTCATGTAGAACATATCCGCATTTGTGCATCAGTGTCTGTAATGTGTGCTGTAGGTGCGAAACTTTTAGGAATCTTATCTGAGTTGTAGGCTAGTCGGTATTGTTCAGTAAGTCGTATCTGAGGATCCGCGAATGAAGCTGTGACCACAAACACCATTAACTTAAGTGAAGTGAAATATGCTTTCACACAAATAGCTTTATTTTTGAATGTTTCAATATGTGTTGACACAAATGACTTGAATTTTTCATTGATACAACACGGCACTGAGCTAGAAATTAAATGCGTAGAGACGTTATTGCTTGATGACGTCAGGAACCGATTAATCGGCTTTTTGAACCGGTTCAATGAGCCGATCTGTCCGAAAAGAACCGGTTCGCAGAAATGAATCGGACTTTGCATCACTATTGCCCACACCAACAAATACTGACTTTAGTCATTACCCTTTAATTACCTTTCTCCAATCTTCGGATCCCAGATGCTGACATGATCAAACTGACGAATAAGGTGAAAATAAACGTAGATAAACATAGTGTAGAATGAAGCTTTTGCATTGGATCAGTTTTCTAACCTTTAAAATCTTTTTCTCAGTGTCATGACCTTTACATTTGTTGATCTGCTCTGATAAAGGATAAGTTCAGACTCACACATCACATGAGCGTTTAACAAAACTCTGATAAAAGTGTGTCTCAATAATTCTTTCCTCATTCTTCGGTTGTGATAAACATCTTGTGATTTTTGACATTAGTGTTGCAATATGTCTGCTTCAGTCCAAACTTTCAACACAGAAATGTCAAGACGAAAGAGATTTTGAGCAGAATCCCCAGAGTTTCTGTTTTTACTACTAAAGCTTGGTCTATTATTGAGATTTTGGAGACTGGAAACACATCTGGAGTCTGTAAGTTAAAATGCTTTTAAATTCATTTACAATCTGACAAATACTGTTAATAGATATATTGAAAATTATTGTATTCATGTTTAAATGTAATCAACATAGCATAAATTATTTATAATGCATTTTTTAAAACAGCTTTTGCCTATTTCATTTTGTTGCTAATTGTGTCTTTCAGAACAATCATGTCAAAATGTTCACTTAAGCATAACGTAAAAATACAACATATTTATACGCTATCATAGAAATCATGAGATTTCTTCTGAGGTCTGTGTCTATGATAGCAGCATAGAAATCATTTAAAATGTAAGAGCTTGTATGTTGTACAATATGACGAGACATTGCAACTAATGTTATTTTAGGTAAGAACAGACAATAACGCGATGCACAG
Organism: Sinocyclocheilus anophthalmus; assembly: GCA_018155175.1. Classification (NCBI taxonomy): domain Eukaryota; kingdom Metazoa; phylum Chordata; class Actinopteri; order Cypriniformes; family Cyprinidae; genus Sinocyclocheilus; species Sinocyclocheilus anophthalmus. Next base: position 137,881 of record JADLZN010001318.1, read on the forward strand.
GTGTAACACACGTGCGTAACATTGTGTCGTATGGTGTGCAGAGCTGGGAAGGTTACAGATTACAAGTTAGCCTAATTTAAAATGTAAATAAGTAGTGTAACTATTCAATTTTAATCATTTTGAAACATTTAAAGCAGGCAGGGTAACATTACAGTAGACTTTTAAAAATTCTTCATCACTTGAATTAAGATCATAAAAGAATTAATTCTAAAGCACATCCACCACAAAAGCATCTCTTTTTACTTTGAGGTCATTATGAGGTTAAATACTGATTTAAAATCTCAACAATATCTAGTTTAATAGCTATGATACTGTTTTTCTGAAATCAGAAGACACTGGAATCTAATGCCTTGGAAAAAATAAAGCTAACACATAACCCCAAATAGGAAATGACATAGTTATTGAATTAGCATGTGTCCTATTCTGTGTCCTAAACTCCTGAAACATTGGTGTCTCGTGTGTTAGAGAAGCCGATAAAAAAATTAGGGAAAGAAATCAAATCTGTAGCCTATGTGTGACTGTAATTTAATTGCATATTTTGTCTCAGTAACTGTAACAGATTACAGTTACATTTGTTTTGCAATTAAATTAAAGGCCGCAGGAAACGGAAGTTTACTTTATTTCAGTGTATGACGTGTTTCCAGCTGAAACGGAATATTGAATAGAGGGCGTGGTTTTATTTTTGCGCCCCTCCTCTCTGGGCGTGGTTTTTTTTCACGAATTCTGCCCCAGACTGCCCAAGCCGTCAAACTGACGTCATCAGTGAAGCAAATGCTCAGATTTTGATTAAAGATTTCCGAGACAAACTATTTTTTTCAGCGGATTAGCTTGCACGGATTAATTGTTCACATCAAGACTAGTTATGTGCGCTAGGAAAGTAAATACAGTCAATTTTGCTTTCATGCGGACTTTAAGTAATTCTGTTACATGTAACTGGTTCCTCCACAACACTGATGGTGTGTCAGCAGGGGGCGCCAGATACTCTCAATCCGCGATAAATGGACTCGTGTGTGTGCTTTGCTTTGTTGGTCTTCAGGTAACACTGTGTCCATGTATTCAGACCTGAAGGTAGCTGAACACAATAACCTTTCTTTCGTTTCTTTATTTATTTTAAAGCACATAATGTTTGATCTTACAATGTAAAATGATTGTAATTGTAATTACTGAAAGTCACCATAAAGTGGTACTAGTTTTACTACTATTAGAAAATATATTAAATAACTTAGTTCCCGGCACGTTACTGTAACAACCTCTCTTGTGTTATGAATATTTAGCTAAATAACGTCAGCGACTGCCATAAAAAGCCTGCATGGCGTGTTTTCGAGTGTCTGCTGGAGATTTTAAGGAAGAAACCCGCGGGGGGTTTTTAGAGAGGCTCTTCTGAGAGAAGTAGACGTGGTTTCTACAGAAGCGAGAAACAGACCGCAAGGATTTTACCCTTTTATTCTCTTCAAACGAAAATAGATACACAGAATGAAAAAGGAAACCCTTCATCTCGGAAAGCTGGAGTAAATCAGTGATCTGAAATTCGGCTGTGGTGAGATGGAGACAGCAGGTCAGTGCATCCCTTACATCGGCTCTCAGCGCTCGCTTAAAGGCTCAGGACAGATGGTTTCTCAGGAGAAATATAGATGATTTACTGAAGAGAAGCGCTGCAGCCGCAGACTGATGGACAGATGATGATGATGATGATGATGGTGTTTGATTAGAGGATGGAAAACAGCAGAGGACAGAGAGAAGGATGTGACAGCAGAGGTGTGAGTGACTGATGGAGGATGTAGCGCCTCTTTTCTCGTAAAAACACTCTGTGTGAGAGTGTGTGTGTGTGTGAGAGAGAGAGAGGGTGTGTGTGTGTGTGTGTTGTGTGTGTGTGTTGTGTGTGTGTGTGATGTGTGTGTGTTTTGGTGTGTGTGGTGTGTGAGTGTGTGTGTGTGTGTGTGTGTGTGTGTGTGTGAGAGAGTGTGGTGTGTGTGTGTGTGTGTGTGTGAGTGTGTGTGGGTGTGTGTGTGAGTGTGTGTGTGTGAGAGTGGTGTGTGTGTGTGAGGATTGTGTCGTGTGTGTGTGTGTTTTTGTGTGTGAGAGTGTGTGTGTGTGTTGTGTGTGTGAGAGAGAGTGGGTGTGTGTATGTGTGAGAGAGTGTGTGTGTGTATGTGTGTGTGAGCGAGAGAGAGAGAGTGTGTGTGTGTTTGTGTGTGTGTTTGTGTGCGAGTGTGTGTGTGTGTGTGGGAGAGAGAAAGAGAGAGAGAGAGAGTGTGTGTGTGTGTGTGGGGGGGTGTGTGTTTTTGTGTGAGAGTGTGTGTGTGTGTGTGAGTGTTTGTGTGTGGTGTGTGTGTGTGTGTGAATGATGTGGTGCGAGTGGGTTGTGTGTGTGGAAGTGGTGTGTGTGTGTGCGAGTGTGTGTCTTGAGTGTTTGTGTGTGTGTGTGTGTGTAGAGAGAGAGTGTGTGTGTGTGTATGTGTGAGAGAAGTGTGTGTGTGTATGGTGTGTGTGTGTGTGGTGTGTGTGTGTGTGTGTTTTTGTGTGTGTGTGTTTGTGTGTGAGGGTGTGTGTGTGTGTGTTGGTGTGTGAGAGAGTGTGGGTTTGGTTGTGGGAGAGAGATGTGTGTGAGCGGTGTGTGTGTGTGAGAGTGTTTAGTGTGTGTGTGTGTGTGAGAGAGAGGTTAGTGTGTGAGTGTTTGTCTGTGTTGTGTGTGTGTGTGTGTGTGTGCGCGTTTCTGTGACAAATGAGGACATAAATGTGTATAATGACATGGGTATGACAGGAATTACAAGGAGAAGGTGACTTTTCAGACATTACCCCATGTTCCCCACTTTTCAAAACGCTTAAAATCACAACAAGATGGAGTGTAATTGAAAATCGAAATAGCAGCAAAGCTCCTGTGGAGGGGTGGTTTAGGGGTAAGGGGTTAGGTTTAGGTGTAGGGCATAGAATATACGGTCTGTACAGTATAAACCATTACGCCTAGGAGAGTCCCCACTTTTCACAAATGTAAACCTGTTTGTGAGTGGGGCGTGTGTGGTGTGTGTGTGTTGTGGGTGTGTGGGTGTGTGTGTCTGAGTGATTGTGTGTGGTTTAGATATTTTGTGATTCTAAGAAACAAGATAACAGCTCTCTTGGACAATTATAGCATCAGTTGCTTTACTATTTTTAATAGTTCTTTATATAGTTAATAATCACTGATAGTTGATGCTTTTGCTGATAGTTGTTGTTGTTATTGAGTGTGTTTGTGTGTGTGTGTTTGGGTGTGTGTGAGTGTGTGTGTGTGTGTGTGTGTGTGTGTGGCTTGGTGTGTGTGTGCTTGGTGGGTGTTTGTGTGTGTGATTAGAGCTGTGGTAAAACCACAAATGTTTTTTTTTCCGACCTCGATCTCTAGATCACCAGTATCTATCCTGTTTAACTCTAGGCCTGCTCAGCTTTATCAGAAACTCTTTCACTTGTGGTCGATGGATAGGTTATTTGGGGTTAGACTTCTTGTCAGAAGGTAAACTGGTTTTGTTTAATGGGATTGTGAGTCGGTTTGGTTCATAAGCGGTCATGAATATTTTTGGAGTTATAAATGAAAAAATGAAACATGTTTGCTGGCAGCGTTTGGATCAGCTGGACCTGATCAGCAAACCAGACTAAACTAGACTAAACCAGTCCCTCCTGCAGTGAAGGAGGAAGCGAGAACAGCGCAGATCACCCGCTGCCAAAAACCTGCTCGACTTCAGTATTTCTGCTTAAATCATATTGGAGTCTGTAGTTTTGTGAGGCAGGTTTGATGCGGATCACTGCAGGTTTGTTAGTTCAGCGCATCTCTGTTGAATGATTGAATTTCATTTTAATTTAATGCAGTAGACTTGAGCTGAAAGGCCATCGTGAAAAGCTGTGAAAGTTTCTCTGGATCTGTGAGTTTGGGTCTCAGTTGAAAGGTTGAAATTGGCCAAAAACAGCAGAACGAAACTGCATCTAAATGAGAGTATCCTACTTTCATATGTTCGACATTAAAATAACTTCACCAACATGTTGTTTACAGGCAGGTGTGTGTTATAAATAGGCTTGTCTAAACTATGGGCTCAGCTTTTGCAGAATCATTAGTGCAGTTTCTGCTGCATCTCAAGCCATGTCTGTCAATTTAATAACCAGCATTTTATGTCCAAAATGCAAATACTATCATATTTTTGTTTAACTTTTTGCAAAAAAAAAGTACAGCTCGATTGAAATGACACATAAAAAAGTTAATAAAATGTTCTGTGTAAGTGATATTTACCTTAATTTCACTCAAATCATCTCGAGCTCTTCACTAATGTTGTCTTCAGGCTAAAAGAAGTACACCAACATTTGAAAAACTTGATTAGTGCTTAAAGGGGTCATATGATGTTGCTAAAAAGAACATTATGTTGTGTATTTGGTGTAATGAAATGTGTTTATGTGGTTTAAGGTTCAAACAACACATTATTTTCACCATAATGTACTTTATGGTTTCTCCTCTATGCCCCGCCTTTCTGAACACACAGATTTTTACAAAGCTCATCGGTCTGAAAAGCGAGGTGTGCTGTGATTGGCCAGCTATCCAGTGCGTTGTGATTGGCCGAATACCTCAAGCGTGTGACGGAAATGTTACGCCCCTCACCATACTGTGATGATGCCCTGTCCGGCCGGAGCGACGAGACAAACACATTAAAACCCATTATAAACATGGCATTCGTTGCACCCAGTGGGGACATAATTATGGATTATACTGACTTATCTGTCTTTTTACAACGTTATCGTTGCATCGTGCCGCTAACATAAAACCATGTCCTGCAATTTGTGACTGGAGAAATGACAACAACAATCGCCCTACTCTACACTGGGTGCTCAAAAAACTCCGCTTTAAATATATACAATATGAAAAACGCGTTCCATATTAAAAACGTACTTACAGTATTTGTTTGAGTCAGAACAGCCGTCATTGTAGTCTACTCTCACAGGATCAAGAAACAGTCCTCCATAAAATATGCTGAACACATCTGAATATTTTGTGTTGAAGTGTGTTCTTGGAACCGTGTGTAAATCATTTAACCACTGATTATCTATTTGTCCTCTTTTGGGAAGACCAAACAACGTGTTTTCCGCTTTCCACACACTAAGCACACAAGCGTCACACGGGCGGCTTGAGTGAGCCTAGACCGGGGGGCCTAAAATGAGCGAGACCGGGGCTATAATGAGCCGAGACCGTGGGCTAGAATATCCGAGCCGGGGGCTAGAAGACCATAACCTGGGTGGGTCTAGAATGAGCCCGGACGGGGGCTAGAGTGACCGAGACCGGGTGCTAGAATGACCGAGACCGGGGGCTGGTGAGCAGAGACAGGGTCTATAGTGAGCTCGAGACCGTGGGCTAGAGTGATCCGAGACCGGGGGGGGTGCTAGAGTGAAGCCGAACCGGGGGCTATAATGAGCCGAGGACCAGGGGGGCTAGAATGAGCCGAGAACCGGGGGCTAGTAGAGTGAACCGATAACACGGCGGCCTTGAGTGAGCCGAGACCGGGGGCTAGAATGAGCCGAGACCGGGGGCTAGAGTGAGCCGAGACCGGGGGCTAGAGTGAGCCGAGACCGGGGGCTAGAGTGAGCCGAGACCGGGGGCTAGAGTGAGCCGAGACCGGGGGCTAGAGTGAGCCGAGACCGGGGGCTAGAGTGAGCCGAGACCGGGGGCTAGAGTGAGCCGAGACCGGGGGCTAGAGTGAGCCGAGACCGGGGGCTAGAGTGAGCCGAGACCGGGGGCTAGAGTGAGCCGAGACCGGGGGCTAGAGTGAGCCGAGACCGGGGGCTAGAGTGAGCCGAGACCGGGGGCTAGAGTGAGCCGAGACCGGGGGCTAGAGTGAGCCGAGACCGGGGGCTAGAGTGAGCCGAGACCGGGGGCTAGAGTGAGCCGAGACCGGGGGCTAGAGTGAGCCGAGACCGGGGGCTAGAGTGAGCCGAGACCGGGGGCTAGAGTGAGCCGAGACCGGGGGCTAGAGTGAGCCGAGACCGGGGGCTAGAGTGAGCCGAGACCGGGGGCTAGAGTGAGCCGAGACCGGGGGCTAGAGTGAGCCGAGACCGGGGGCTAGAGTGAGCCGAGACCGGGGGCTAGAGTGAGCCGAGACCGGGGGCTAGAGTGAGCCGAGACCGGGGGCTAGAGTGAGCCGAGACCGGGGGCTAGAATGAGCCGAGACCGGGGGCTAGAGTGAGCCGAGACCGGGGGCTAGAGTGAGCCGAGACCGGGGGCTAGAGTGAGCCGAGACCGGTGCTAGAGTGAGCGGTGTTGGGTCTTAAGAAACGGTTGCGGCCGTTGGCTGTCGCAGTCCACATGTGACTACCCCGGTCTGGACTCCGCTTCGTCCAAGGTTAAAAGCCGATCTGGCGATCGACAGCACAAAGTTGAAGTATTTCCTCAGCAACCAGCACAGATCAGCTCCAGTCATGACGAAGCAGATATCGTCCTCTTTTGAAAGACCAAACCAAGTAGTTTCGCTTTCACATCAACAAAAACCATCGTGGCTTCACGACACGGCTTCAGCAACAATACTACAGCGAGAATAAAATTTACGCCTTCTTTCTTTGCGTGAACATTTGGGTGGCGTTATGCAAATCTTCCCACATAGTGATGTAGACATGTGGGGGCGTGTTAGAACGAGCCGTTTTAGGAAGGTGTGGCTGACTCTTAACTTTTATAAAGAATATCTCTTGGATTTGAGACTTTAGTCTTTGCAACTTTACAGATCTTCTTTATGCACCAAGAGCTTGTAACACTCCAAAGAGAAAGGAACAATGGAAATCACATCATATGACCCGTCTAATGGCTTTGATGTAATAGATTAAAATAATTCCAATTGGTTTTAAGATCTGATCTGGCAAAATAAACAAACACATAAATACAGAAAATGAATTGCTAATTGTATGTCGGGACATTATCCAGTAATTTTACAGACATTTCCGTGAACCCTAAAACACGAAAGTTCAAAATGTTAAAAGTTTAATTAATTAGAAAACTGTTTTGTAGTTTGGTTGTTTTGGGCTTCATTGCACTGAAGGGAGAGCTGCATTATTCCTACTATTAGAAAGCATAAATCACACTTGGTTGATGTGTCATTTGAAGTTTATAATGTGATGAAATAACTCAGAAATGAGACTTTTGAAAATGTGCAATGCTGATGAACCCTGATTTGTAGGATTCAGTTGCATCATATATCAATGCAAGATCATTCTGTGCTGTATCTATAACTAACATTGCTGTTATAGTTTCACTGCAGGGTGTTCCTATGAAATAGACATCAACTAGTTCAGCTCACCATTTCACACACTATACCATCTGTGTCCCTGCAGCACAAAAGCAGTGTTAAGTCGCTGGGGGATATTTGTAGCAATAGCCAACAATACATTGTATGGGTCACAATTATTATTTTTTATGCCAAAATCATTAGGATATTAAGTAAAAAGATCATGTTCCATAAAGATATTTAGTAAATTTCCTACCGGTAAATATATAAAAACTTTAATGTTTGATTAGTATATATTGCTAAGAACTTCATTTGGACAACTTTAAAGATGATTTTTTTTTTCTCAATATTTAGATTTTTTTGCACCCTCAGATTCCAGATTTTCAAATAGTTGTATCTCGACCAAATATGGTCCTATCCTAACAAACCATACATCAATGGAGCTCATTTATTCAACTTTCAGATGATGCATAAATCTCAATTTATACCCTTATGACTGGTTTTGTCCTCCAGGGTCACATTTCATCTCTTCTTGGAATCCTTCAGTGTGGTTTTCAGCTTTACCTTTTAAGGTAGTCTTTACCGACTGGTTGAGGAGTAGTAATGGTCAGAGGATTTAAAAATATAAGAAACAGGCATCGGATGATTTCTTATTTTATCTTCTGGGCTACATCACCTTTATTTCTGTAGCGCTTTTCACAAAACAGAGGGTGTCATAGCAGCTTCACAGTGATAAACAGGAACATAACAGAACCAATTATGGAAACTTAGCTGTTGTGCTGTAAATGTGGCTGTAAGCAGGGTTTGAAAATGAGGTCAGGGATTGTGCTTTAATAACGCCTACAAATGCAACTCATTATACATATAAACATATATAGACATCTAGATGTTTTTGTTTGGGGTGGGCATTGTTAAATTAGACCTGATTTGTTGCATTCAAATTTGTTAATACTTTAGTTTAGGGGTGGATCATTTTATTATTCTTTATTATTCATGCAACAATACTAAAGACTATGATAGTTTTCATTAGTAAGCATTGATATATGATAAGATCTTTGTCTAGTGCTCTTATGAATGTTTTAGCGTGACTTTGTGAAAAACGCCTCCAGCATTTTGTTGCTAGATTTAGCAACTTTTCAGACTTCCATAGCAACTTTTTGAAATTTTTTTACATTTATTTGGCAACTTTTGTGAATAAGTGAATAAAATGATACAAAGGCATGCATTTTCCCTCTAAATTACACAGAAAGTCCGTCTGTAGTGAGTTGGAGAGAAGTGCCCAGCAGTATAGAGGTGTATCACGTGAATCAAGCTGCTAGCTGCAATAGTTCAATAATATTTCTTTCAGTTATGATACACAGTTTGTTCTTATTATTGTTGATCAGTTAGGTACACTGCAAGAAAAGCAGAAAAGGTACTGATCATTTTCTGGCGGGATATTATGTTAAGTTTACAGATATTTCCTGTAAACCTAAAACACAAAATACAGTGCGTAATTTAAAATACCTGTGAAAAATTAATATGGAAAATTCCTTCAGTATTGTGCCCTTTTCTTAAACTGTAGCATACTAACTACCAATACACTGCGTCAAATGATAATTGCTCTGAATGTGTAGTTTTAGTTCAGTGTTGATTGAGTTACATGATGTGATTCAGCTGAAATCAGCTCTGCAGAAGATTACAGCTCATGCGTTTCTTCTCATATCGACAGATTTCATGAAGGTGTAATGTGACTGATGATGAATGATGTCATAACTGATGCAATGCTTCTACTCAAATGTATTTTGGGAAAAGCGATGCCATTGAAAGGAAATGTGTCAGGAAGGCTGAGATGGCATGAGTGATACATATGTGTCAGATGCTCCGATGTGAGCACTAGAGAGGGAACGAACACATTAGCTGTATTAGATTCATTCACTGGAAGAAGTGCAGTTATCAAGGTAAGGGTAAAACACATTAAGGGTGATAGAAGAGTATTGTAATGATGCTGGGAGCCGTTGTGCCGTAGCTGATGGGATCAGATGAGCAGGTGTTGCAGGTATTAGATCAGTGTTGTGCCTGTGCTGCTCTCTTTATACATTATTCTCCATCTAAATGTCAGGATAGCAGCATATACGTGAGAAGAGGCTTGTCGGCTTCACAGTTTAAACAGAGGAAACAAATGAGAGGTGTTCTGAATAATGGATCTCTTATCTGGAAATCACATCATCTGATATCAGCGTTAACTGACACGGACTAATCATTCAGCTAATGGTGGAGTTTTGTTTTTCTGAAAGAGTGAAATGAGAACATCTGTTTCTGCTCAGACTCACACTGACGTGAGAGAAAAAACCGGTGCAGCCCCTCAGATGTGCGGTAAACCTTCAGCGACAAGAACACAGAGAACGAGAAGATAGATAGATAGATAGAACGAGAAGATAGATAGATAGATAGAACGAGAAGATAGATAGATAGATAGATAGATAGATAGATAGATAGATAGAACGATAGATAGATAGATAGATAGATAGAAAGATAGATGATAGATAGATAGATAGATAGATAGATAGATAGATATAGATAGATAGATAGAACGATAGATAGATAGATAGATAGATAGATAGATAGATAGATAGAAGATAGATAGATAGATATAAACGGGAGTGGCGGAGTAGTGAGACAAGAAGTAGAAAAAAACATAAAGATACAGATTGAAAATTGAAAAAAAAAAAAAAAAAAAAAAAAAGAAAAAAAAAAAAAAAAAAAAAAAAAAAAAGAAACTGAAGAAGAAAAAAGAAAAAAGAAAAAAAAAAAAAAAAAAAAACCAACGATAGATAGATAGATAGATAGATAGATAGATTAGAAATATTAGATAGTATATAGATAGATAGATAGATAGATAGATAGATAGATATATAGATAGATAATAGATTATTGAACATAGATAATAATACCGATAATAATAGATAATTGACCGATAGATGCGATAGATAGATCGATAGAACCGATATATTGAACGAGTAGCTAGGTATATATATGATCATAGATAGATTATTTTACTAGAGTGTCGTAAAGGGGTGGGCAGGATCAACAGCACAAACTGTGGTCAGTTTTTCCTCATTACAGCTTTCTCCCGGAATGGAAGGCCTGAAAACCACAACACACACACACACATACACACACACACACACACACACACACACACACACACAATCGCACACATTTTCATTCAAACACATACACACACAAACACACAAACACACACACACACTCACCACACACACACCCACACACACACAACAACACACACGATTTTCATTTTCATATTCAACCACAACACACAAAACAACACACACCCAGATATACACAGACACACCAAACACTGTTTTCCATCATTGGTCCAAACGTGTGTTTTTTGGGTGTAATGGACAGGAGTGTGAGTGTGAGTGTGAGTGAGGGAGGACGGCTGTCTCCTGCACGCTTCTCGTTTCCTGCCTGAGCTTTAGTGTAAATGTCACCACAACAGCCCAGCGCTGGTTTAATCCATGACCTGTTTCACTACCTGTGTGTGTGTGTGTGTGTGTGTGACAGGAAGGGCTGCGTTCGTGGAGAATCGCTGTGCTCTTTTAACCCTACCGTGTGTGTGATCACGCTCACAGACGGGAACATGAGCGAGTGACATCGCGACGCTCAGCGCTGGGACGTCTCCGCTCCACACGTATGTAACACGCTTTTATTCACTCTGAGTCTCTACACACATCTGTCAGCGCAAAGCTTCTGCTTGAACACTTGAGCTTTTAGACAAAAATCAAGATTGTATGAGCTCTCTGTAGAAAACCCTTCTTTAGTGGAGAGGATGATTTGAAATGAATGAACATCTGATACTGTAGTGTAGTGAAGAAGAAGAAGCATCATCATCATCATCACACACATTTCCCTTCAGTGGTGTTTAAAGCTCAAATATAATATGATAAAATATTCCCAGACCACTTCCAGGTTTTGAACATCTTTCTGAAATATGAGTGTGTTGATTTAATAGCTATGATTGAGTTTAAACACTGAAGTGCTGATACTTTCCATCTGTTCTCTATTTTATTGATTATTAATTACAGTTTATTCAAGCAGGAAGAAAAGAAAATGAAAAACTTTGAAAATATTTCAGAGTACACATTGTTAAAATGTCATGCTCCTCCATGCGTTCGTTCGGTCATGTGTTTAACGGCGTTTATCGTCACGGTGTTGTCACGCTCTGAACACACTTTAGAAGCTCTTCATCTTATATCTCTGAGTCTGTGGGTGATGATCTGTGTGTTTGCTCTTTCTCTTTGTGGCTTTGGGTTTTTCCACCTGACGAGTGTGGGGGAGCGTTTGGGGGAGGAAAATGAATGCCAAAGCTTTATTTGTCATGTTCTGTGCGTTTGCCGAGAAGATAAGCAACAATTACACACGTGATGAATGAAAGTCTCTCTGTCTCCCAACAGATTTCCAGATGAATGCTGGGAGGAACACGCCATCATGCAGATTCTGGCTATGATGTTGATGATGATGATGATTTTGATGACATCATCACATTCAGCTCTTGCAGATCAAAGTAAGAACTCCTGATGGGCTTTGTGTTTGTATTGTGATCGGTCTGTGTGTGTTTACTAAGTTTGTCTATATGTCTTGTAAGCAGTTAAATCTGAAAAATCTGAAGAAAAAAAAACAGCTATACAGCTGTACAGGGTAAAAAGCAGCGGTCCTAGTACTGAGCCTTGTGGTACTCCATACTGAACTTGTGATTAATAAGGCACCTGTTCATTACTGCTACTACTTAATAACAGTAAGATAGGTATGATTTGTAAAGATCGATCTCTTTTAATAGATTGGTGGGTATAGGGTCTAACACACGTTGTGAAAATGTGTTTTTCACTTAAAAATAAAGGTTCTCAATTAGCAATTGATGGCACCATTAACATCCAAAAACCTTTGCATAGCAAAAAAGGTTCTTTAAAATAGAAAAAAGTTTCTTTGGATTAATAAAATAAAGATGGTTATTTTTATGAACTGTTTACTTTAGGGTTCTATGGGGAACTAAAAATGGTTAATCTGTGGTATCACTGCGAAAACACCCTTTTGCAACCTTTATTGTTAGGTTGAATTGCTCAGATGTTTCTCTTTCTCCAGGTTTAACGTGTCATAATGATTACCACAACACCTTCACATGTGTTTGGGACACCTCAAAACTGGACGTGATCCCTCCGATCCAACCCGAGACCGTCTGCTGGATTCATGTAACGGTTACGAAGCTGTAAGGAAAAATGTGACTTCATAACGTATTTAGCTTGTGATTAAATCAGCCTTCATATTGTACAGGATCCAGAACTAATGAACGTAGAACAGTTTTCAGTTTTCACGTTCCTTTCTCTTAATTCTACTAATTCATTTGTTGGTTAGTTTGTGAGGTCAATCTAGAAAAATTAAATAAAACCTAATGGGTATGTGCTTCATTTTTATATGTGAAATTCTGAACTTTCTTTGATTTTAGAGATCCGATTCCAGAGAAGGCGCAGATGTTTGCAGACCCGGCACAGCCTCATGTACGCTCTGCCACCGTGGTTTTTAAAAGCAAGGTGACTGACAGATTCTGCAGATTCATTGAGTAGTAAACCAAACGAACATATGACGAGATTATTTCTTTCTCTTCTGCTGCAGCGAGGTATAATAACATCAGGGACCGGATTACATGAAGAAGTCCGTTGTGACAACTACGCAAATCCTTTGGCTGAAATAGCACAACATGATGCAGAAGACAGTGGTGAGTCAAATATAATAACTCACACAGTCTGGAACAGAAGCTAGAGAGCGTGTGATTGGAGAAGGGCTGTGTATCAGTCACTGATATTTACACATGTGAAGCAGGAGTCCATTAGTGTAAATGAAGAGTTCATGAGTTAACGAGAGAATCTTTGTCACGGCTTCTGTTCTGGCTTCAATCTGACCTATTGATCAGCACTGATAACTGTTTGCTTGAGCGATTATGATGTGTTTGTGTGTGCAGCAGTGAAAGTGGCTCCTCCTGAGACAGTGGAAGTTCACGGGATCAATGTTTCTTGGATTTTTGTTCCTTCAAAAAAATATTTAAAGCCTGAGTTTGGGGTCCAGTACAGATCTGCTGCTCAGAGCTGGAAGGTGAGCATATCAACCTCTCTCATGTCAACCTCTTTTTTTCCATGACAAAAAAAGTTTTTGACAATTGCTTATACATGATTTATGAAACTGTGAGTTGCAAGATGCAAGAGATGTGTGATGTTGTAGAGTTTAGAGAAAATAAGCCACACTAACTTGTGCATGTTCAGTGTGCTCATAAATACTGTATACAGCATATTCAGCGATAGATATAAAGGGTGGAAATAATATCTTTCTTTCTCAAACTGTTGTGAAGGAAAGAGCTGTAAGTGTAGGTGATCAGTAAATGAATGTGGTGTCTAATGTGGAGAAAAGTGTTCAGTGTTCTGCTAAAATTTCGTTTCACAGTTGCAAACTGATAATGTGCTTGCAGTTTTGCTGACTTGGTTTGAGGAGGCATTACTAGGAGTGTGTCTCGAGTACTTTTAGTGTGTAAGTGATTGTAAAACAAACTGTAGGATGTTTAGATGATGTGCATCTGAAGGCAGATTCAGAACCGTCTCACTGTGACTCTGTCAGCGTTCATCACTGCAGAAATACTTCATTCTGTCAATGTCTGTGTAGGATGTGGAACATTTTACCGTAAATACTACAGAAACTCAATTGGAGCTGCCAGAGGACCATTTGCTGTTAAATCAGCAGTACGTGATCAGGGTGAGAGTCAAGTATCAAGAGAGTAAACTGCCCAATGCTGTGTGGAGCGACTGGAGTGAAGAGTACAGCTGGACATCTGCTGTTGTCCAGACGCCCCACCCCCCATGTAACCGCACACCACACTGCAACGCCGCACGGCACACCCACACCACCACATGCCGCCCCGCCATCACCACACAGGCACACACACACACACATGCACGCACGCACGCACACACACACACACACACACACACACATGCACGCACGCACACACACACACACACACACAACACACACACACACACTCACACACCCATGCACCCACTAGCACGCACTCACACAACACATGCACTCACTCCCGCACACACCACACACAAAAACACACACACCCACACACACACACACACCACTCACACACACACATTCACGCATCACGCACGCAGAAACGACAGACACACAACACACACTCACAACTCTCACGCACCTGCAACACACCAACACTCACACACGCACTCACTCACACAAACACACACACACACACACACACACACACACACACACACACACACACACACACACACACACACACACACACACACACACACACACACACTCACACACACACACACACACACACACACACACACACGCACACCACATGCACCACACACGACACTCACAACTCAAACACACACACACACACACCAGCACTCACACACACAAAACACACACACACACCACACACACACACACACACACACGCCATACCTGTCAACCCTCTCTGCTTCTTCAGAGATCATCCAGCTGGAATCGTCTGTGGCAGGAATCACGCTCACAGGAATCACTCTGGCCACCATATTAATCTTCACCATTCTCATCAAGTGCAAGAGAATCAAAAGGTGAGTGTGACGCTGCTGATGCCTGATGCACCTGGGAGGAGTCTTCAGTGAGTTCACAACACAAACAACTACAATATAACTGTAACAATAATGATAATTATAACGATGACTATAGCGATAGCTATTACTATAGCAATACCAGTAATAACAATAATGATAACTATAATTACAACACAATAAAACTACAATAACAAAAAATTACTACAGTGAAATGATAACAATAACTACAACTATAATAACTATAACTGACTATAAAAATAACTTTACACTAACAATAGCAACAATAACTAACTATAATAATAACTATAATGCAACAATATATAAAAGAGCTGACTTACAATTATCCCACATGACCTCTTAAGCAGAAAATGATTGTAAATTATTTCAGTGAGGACAAAGAAAGTGTCAGGTTATATGAGAGACATTACATCTGTTAGGATCTGTTATAAACACAGAGTGACAGTATTGGGCCACAGGAATGTGGCTTCTTCACCTTTCAGGGTCCAGAAGAACGGTTCCACGTATATTCCTGATCCCTCCAAATTCTTCGGTGATCTGAACTCGAGCCACGGAGGGAATTTCACGGTGAGTCCCGCGCCTCAGATTAAAGCAATAAGCCCCAAGAAGCCGTGGTTTACAGTGAATTTATAACAGCTAAGAGGCGTTGTTAGGTACTGTTACCTGTTAACAGAGCAAATAAAGTGTAACGATATTAATAAAAACAGTATTCTTCCACCAAACAATGTAGCTCCTCAGAAACAGTTGTGGTTGCTACAAAGTGGTTGCCGAGCAACACACAAACGTAAACAAAGGTGTGTGTTACTTTGTAGCGTCATTTACAACAGCTTCGAACGCAGCTCAGCCAATCAGAATCAAGCACCGGAACTCTCCGCTTTATAAAATCAGACACGCATTGGTTTTCGTTCAGTTCTGTTTGATAACCCACGTTCTCTCCATCAGTCTTGGCTGGGGTCGGTTTTAGTGCACGAGAGCTTCATCAGAGTGGACACCGAGTTCATCAGTCCGGTCGAGGTCCTGAAGCTGCAGGACTCCTGCGAATCCCGCGGCTCGCACAGAAATAGCGGCGGCCCGCAGGACGGATGGGATGACACCGCCAAATCCTCCAACTTCTCCAACTCCACCTACTTCATGTCCCAGAGCTCCAAGGGGCCAAGCGACGCTCTGGAGCCCTGTTCGGCGCACTCTTCCTACGGGCCAGCGGGGGGTGCCACTGATGTCGCGCGCGCCGCTGGAGAGAAGCACACCGAGGAGCTGGAGTTCTCTCTGGAGAAGCTGAGGCAGGACACACAGAGTCCGGATTCGGGTTTCGCCGGCGGAAGCGAGGACAGCATGGAGGAGATGGAGCTGCCCAGTCCTGTGGGCTTAAACCTGGCTCCGCACCTGCCCCAGGACCTGCCCCGGTACCGGTCTCACGCAGCCAGCAGACCCCGTCTTTTACCCATTTCTTCATTCTGCCTTATTTCCCGCGCACGCTATCCTCGCGTCTCGTCTCTCGCCATCCGCCCGATATGCTGCTCAATCCCTGCATTAGACCTGGACCTCCTCACCTGGAAGCGCTGCAAGCTCCTTTTCCGGGCTGGATTCGTATGTGTGACGCCTCGGTGGGAGATTTACATGCCGTGGCAACCTAAACCTGCCAGTTAACGGGGTTATTTTCATCCCAAAAATTTGAATTCTGTCATTAATTACCTGTAACATCTTCGGAACACAAATTATATTTCTGATGAAATCCGAGAGCTCTCTGACCCTGCATAGACAGCAACGCAACTGAAATGTTCCTAGGTCCAGAAACGTAATCCATGTGACATCAGGGTTTCAACCTTAATTTTATGAAGCTACGAGAATACTTTCTGTGCGCAAAGAAAACAACAGCAACCAGTTTATTATGTTAACGTAAGCCGCAGCGCCATGCGCATGCACTGTTTACATGAAGTGGAAGCAAGCACATGCATCGTGATACTCTCCACAATGGAGAATATTATAATAAGTACTTCTTTTTGTTTTCTTTGCGCACAAAAAGTATTCTCGTAGCTTCGTGAAATTACGCTTGAACCCTTGATGTCCTTGCTATGTTTCTGGACCTGGGAATATTGCAGTTGCATTGCTGTCTACGGATGGTCAGAGAGCTCTCTATTTTCATCCATAATATCTTAAATTGTGTTCCGAAGATGAACGAAGATCTTACAGGTTTGGAACGACATTAGGGCGAGTAATTAACAACAGAATTTTCATTTTTGGGTGAACTATCCCTTTAAGGTCATTGCATACCGAGTCTGAAATTCTTGTACGAAACTTTTGCACGTTAAAAAATAAATACGACCTTCACGTTGTTGTCAATGACGTTTACACGCTGCCTCCAAAACTTTCGTCCGTTATTAAAAAATTCGGATCGGGTTCGTTTTTCTGCATTTTTCGCAATTTGAAAAAGAAAAGAAATTGGTGTCCTTCTTTTAATATTGGCTCTAGTCGCGCTTAGAATCGCACTGACATCCTAAATGATAATCCCGCTTCCTCTCTATATCTCAGGATTGGATGGACCCAATATTTCCTCTTTTTTCTCTCTCTCTTTTGAAGAAGCGAGAGGACAACAAAACCATCCTCACGGCATGAAGACTCCATTTTTTATTGTTTTGCGATTTTTTCGAAACGGATTAATTAATACGCATCAGACTCAGTGTGCAAGGTTTCTGTGCGTGATGAATTTTTAGGATGAGGAATACGTAAAAACGAGAAACGAAAATTTCTCTCAGCGTGCAGCTTTAGTGTCACTCATATAATATTATGAGAGAGAAACGCGCTTCGGGTTACACAGAAATGGACGAGCTCAATCTTTAAAAACTTTAAAAGACTAGGAATATAAATTCATATGGACAACTGTTATGATCCTGGCATGCTGTTTCTTTGTTTCGTTTTGCACTTTCATTGCATGGAAAAGAGCGGCGTGAACATTGTTCTAAACATCTCCGTTTGTGTTCCACAGAAAAAAGAAAGTTATTCAGTTTTTTCTTCACGAAAACTAGACTTTTTAAAGGTAGATTGGACTAATTTGAATCCGAAACCACTTAGTTAACTGCTAAGTGGTCAAATTAGTTCTTAAGACACAGTTTTAACAGTGGCTGTGCCAGGTTTGGAACGAGACGGTGCATAAATGATGAGAGAAGTTTTGCCTGTTTATTACTCAGCATAAAGTCTTGATGTTTACTACGGATTTCTCTGGTTGCTGCATGACTGATGAGTTAGTGAAGGCGGTTCTGTGCTGATTTATGTGCAGGACAATGTGAGAGTCACTCCTGATCTCAGCTGGTTTGTGTGACGCAGAACGAGCGCAGGATCTGCGGACGAAACCAGGTGAAACACAAAGGACTGTTTCCTATTTCTTTTCACTAAAATTCTACCGTTCAGTTTACGTGGTGCGACAAAAGAAATCTAGCTGTTTAGAAAATGAGTCGTTTCAGATGAGACGATTTATAATATTCTACGCCCTGAATGTTTTCAAACTATATCATTTCTGTTTATAAGATGTATGGCAGCAGGGACATTAAGGCTAACATGAGACAGAAACACACAAGCAGAAGTGAAACGTTCTTTTGAGTGGCTCGCACTTATCACGGTTATTGTTATGTTGTTTGTTTATTGTATGCCATTTCATCTTGGATTTTTGCATTCAGATGTATGTTAAAATGATGATGTCTGCTGCTTTGATGAATGTAAGAGAAGCCAGTAGTTCTCAGCGATCGCATTTTGCTGCTAAATAATATATTAAAGCATATTTGTGCTCTGTTTGTGATTAGCTGATTGATTTCAGATATAGCTGTTTAGTATGGGTCAGTTAGATCGAGTAATGCTGTTCTAAAAGCTTGTTTTTTTGATGGGCGTTCAACAGCATTGTTTCTGAGGTGAATGAGAATGACAACAGATAGATTTCTCCTGTCTGAGGTATTGTAGACCTACGAGTGTTGTTGTTTCACTGCTGTGTGTCAGGTACTATATGGGGAATGGCAAGAAATGTGTTTAATAAAAAAATAAAAAAGGTCTTTGTTGCAAAACAGAAATAGAGATTGCAGCAACCAAAATAAAAATGGTGGAAAATTACTTTGGGGGACGGGATCGTGACAATATTGTTGCACTTCAGTGATGAATGTTGAATGCATTTTTTGTTTAAAATAGTTTTGAAATGAAAATGTTGCAGTTCTTGTATGGATTTCTTTCATTGTCAGATAAAAGGTGAGCTGTCTGCATGGGTTTCCTGTCTGTCACAACTTTACATCATTCCTATTAGGTCTGTTTGAGGTGCTGTTGTGTGCTTGGAGAAACTTTGGCAATTTCTGAATCTTCTCTGTTTGGATGCCTGTGGTTCAATGGATCCTCAGAAATGTTTGTAATGCTCTGATGCATCAGTGTTTTTCTCAGCTGTTCTGGGATTTTATTATATCATAGACTGGTTGAAGAAAAATTCCTATAAAATGTCTTCTCACAAGGTGACTATACATGAATGATTTCAGAAGTATTGAGTTTTAAATAAAATTGTGGTCAAACATGTTTCTTGGAACTGTTTTATCCAAATGGTTAGATCCATACTACATGGTTTAGGAACGTGCTGATTTGGAGTAATGGAAATACACCAGTAATATTAGGTGATTAATCATAAGTGTAAAATAACAATGAACAGCGGATGCATTTTTAATATAAACATAAACAACACTTTTATTGTTTTATTTAATCATGGGAATGCCTTTCTTGGTCTGTCCCCAGTCCAGTTTCTTTGCTGTATTGGAAAATGTGGGAAAAATGCATGAATTTAAGTGGCAAAATGTAACACCTGAACACATCATTTTACTCCCGTCCAAGAATATACGCAAATCATCAGACCGGAAAAGGCCGTGTGTTGATCGTGTCCCAGAGGAGCGTCATCCGCGCACAGGTGAGACCCGACGGAGTGACATCACGGGCGTCACGCAGGTGAGCGCGCATCGCTGGGCGTTGACTTGTTGTGTAGAGACCCGTTATTCAGGATCTTCATCTCTTCTCTGGTACTTTCTGGGTGAGGAAAGAGTCACACATGCATTCAGCACGATTTAGTGTCAAACTAAAACTGAGTTCAAAGATGCCACACTTAAGAACAATGACTTTACTATATGGCTCCGCGTTATCGTCCGGGCAGAACTATTGTTCCAGCCACCAAAGACAGATTCACAAATAACCTGCCTGATTTATCTCAACTGCTCTGTGTACCCATAAGTACACATGAACTAGACGAAATAACTAGCAACATGGGCACTATCTTCTCTAATACATTAGAAGCTGTTGCCCCCATCAAATTGAATAAGGTTAGAGAAAAACGTACTGCGCCATGGTACAACAGTAATACCCATTCTCTCAAGAAAAAAACTTGTAGTCTTGAGCGCAAATGGAGAAAAACTAACTTGGAAGTTTTTAGAATTGCGTGGAAAAACAGTATGTCCAGCTATAGACAGGCTCTAAAAGCTGCCAGGGCCGAGCATATCCACAAACTCATAGAAAATAACCAAAACAATCCAAGGTTTTTATTTAGCACAGTGGCTAGATTAACAAATAACCAGACGCCACCCGATCTAAATATTCCCTCACAGTTTAATAGTAATGACTTTATGAATTTCTTCACTGATAAAATAGATAACATCAGAAATACAATAACAAATGTAGATTCTACAGCGTATAATACTTCAGCTTCATTCATCGCACCCAAAGATAAACTGCAGTGCTTTACAACTATAGGACAGGAAGAGCTAAATAAACATATCACTGCATCTAAACCAACAACATGCCTGTTAGATCCTGTACCCACTAAATTACTGAAAGAGTTGTTACCTGTAGCAGAACCGCTTCTCAATATTATTAACTCGTCGTTGTCTTTAGGTCACGTCCCAAACGCATTCAAGCTGGCGGTCATTAAGCCTCTTATTAAGAAACCACAACTAGATCCTAGTGAACTGGCTAATTACAGACCCATCTCAAATCTTCCGTTTATGTCTAAAATTTTAGAAAAAGTTGTGTCTGCTCAAATTGTGTTCCTTCCTGCAAAAAAAATGATCTCTATGAAGAATTTCAGTCAGGTTTCAGGCCCCACCATAGCACAGAAACTGCACTTGTTAAAATTACAAATGACTTGCTTCTTGCTCAGACCAAGGCTGTATCTCATTGCTAGTTTTACTTGATCTTAGTGCTGCATTCGATGCTATAGATCATGACATACTCGTAGATCGATTACAAAACCATATGGGTATTCAAGGTTAGGCTTTAAGATGGTTTAGATCCTACATGTCCAATCGCTACCATTTTGTTCATTTTAAATGGGGAGTCATCTCAATTATCTCCTGTAAAATATGGAGTGCCACAAGGATCTGTCCTAGGTCCTCTGCTATTTTCGATATACATGTTGCCCCTTGGTAATATTATTAGAAAATACGGGATTAGTTTCCACTGTTATGCTGATGATACTCAACTATATATCTCCAACAAGACCAGATGAAACTTCTAAATTATCTAAGCTAACAGAGTGTGTTAAAAATGTAAAAGAATGGATGACCAATAATTTTCTCCTATTAAATTCGGATAAGACAGAGATATTACTTATTGGACCAAAAGACAGTACGCCGAATCTCGTGGATTACAATTTTGCAACTAGACGGATGCACGGTTACTTCCTCTACAGTCAAAAATCTGGGTGTTATATTAGATGGCAACTTGTCTTTTGAAAATCATATTTCCCATGTTACAAAAACGGCATTCTTCAATCTTAGAAACATTGCCAAGTTACGAAACATTTTACCTGTTTCTGATGCAGAAAAGCTTCATGACCTCTAGACTGGACTATTGTAATGCACTGCTAGGTGGTTGTCCTGCATCTTCAATAAACAAGCTACAGATAGTCCAAAATGCAGCGGCTAGAGTCCTTACCAGGTCAAGAAAATATGATCATATTACCCCAATTTTACAGTCTTTACCTATTAAGTTCTGTATCAGTTACTAAATATTATTACTTGCCTATAAGGCCCTTAATGGGTTAGCTCCTGCGTACCTAACTAGTCTTCTACCACGCTACAATCCATCACGCTCCCTAAGGTC
The DNA here is from genome assembly GCA_018155175.1 of Sinocyclocheilus anophthalmus. Classification (NCBI taxonomy): domain Eukaryota; kingdom Metazoa; phylum Chordata; class Actinopteri; order Cypriniformes; family Cyprinidae; genus Sinocyclocheilus; species Sinocyclocheilus anophthalmus. The sequence continues at coordinate 159,905 of JADLZN010001318.1, forward strand.
GCAAAACTCTGGACTTTTGGTAGTACCTAGGATAGCAAAGTCCACGAAAGGAGGTAGAGCTTTTTCGCATTTGGCTCCGAAACTCTGTAATAGCCTTCCTGATAATGTTCGGGGGTTCAGACACACTCTCTCTCTGTTTTAATCTAGATTAAAGACACATCTCTTTGGCCAAACATTCAAAAAATGCATCTCATAATCTTGTACTGCAGTTATATCTGATCAAATGCACATTATTATACTTTAGCTTGGGTTAAACAAATCAATATTGCTTGGTTGGAACAGCAGCTACGCTAATTATGTCTCTATTTGTTTCCCTGTTTCTGCCACGAGATTGACATCCCGTGGTAACTAAGATTTACACAACCTTCAGTCTGGATCCAGAACACCTGAGAAGATGATGCCAACCCTCATCAGAGACCTCATATGGAGCCCCAACCCTGAAACAACTTACAGAACCTACCCCATTTTGCCTAAGTTTATTGCATCCTATAATATTGCTTTATATTATTCATCGTCGGTTGTATTACGTCTTAAATTGATTTTTCTGTACTGCTGGTTTGTCTGGCCAGAGGAGAACTGGCCCCCTGTCTGAGCCTGTTTTCTCCCAAGGTTTTTTTCTCCATTTTTTGTCACCGATGGAGTTTTGGTTCCTTGGCGCTGTCGCCTCTGGCTTGCTTAGTTGGTTGGGGACACTTCATTTCCAGCGTTATCTTTGACATGATTGCAAAGATATTATTTATACTGAGCTGGATGTTGACATCACTGATTTCAATGATGAACTGTCTTTAACTGAAAAATAGTGTTTACTATTGTCCTTCTGCATTACTGACACACTATTTTCCTAATTAATGCTGTTCACTTGCTTGTCACAATCTTTATTGTTAAAAGCGCTATATAAATAAGGTGACTTGACTTGACTTTACTGTACAAACTACAGGAGCGAGGTGAGCCGCCTGGCCGGGTGGTGCACTGACAACAATCTCTCTGTGAATGTGGAGAAGATGAAGGAGATTGTTGTTGACTTCAGGAGAGTGCGCACTCAGCATGCTCCTCTGACCGTCAGTGGTGTGACTGTGGAGAGGGTGAGCAGCACAACATCATAGAGGATCTCTCCTGGACTGACAACATCGCAGCACTGGCCAAGAAAGCACAGCTTTCTCTACTTCCTCCGCAAACTGAGAAGTGCCAGAGCCCCGGCCCCCATCATGTGTACCTTCTACAGAGGCACCATCGAGAGGATCCTGACCAGCTGCATCACTGTGTGGTATGGCGCCTGCAACGCGTCCTGCCGCAAGACACTTCAACGCATAGTGAGAGCAGCTGAGATGATCGTTGGTGCCTCTCTCCCCTCCCGTCAGGACATCTACAACACCCGTCTCACCCTCAAAGCCCTCTGCATTGCAGGTGATCCCACCCACCCGACACTCAGCTTCTTCAGTCTGCTGCCATCAGGGAGGAGACTGTGGAGTCTCCAGGCCAGGACAAGCAGATTGAAGGACAGCTTCATCCATCAGGCTGTTAGGAAGCTGAACTCCCTCCCGACCTTCCCCCCCCCCCTCTTTTTGGCCCCACGCACCACTGAACTCTGACCCTCTGACGGACTCTCCCACTCCCCCCTCCCAAATACACACTGTCACTTTAACAGGCTGATAAGCTCTTTTGCACTACACTCATTATATCTGCCTGTTGTTACTTCACTAGTTTGCACTCTATCTGCCATGTGCCGTGTGCTGCTTTATATATTTTTATATTTGACCTTATTTGTATAGTTGTATAGTTTTATTTTATATTTAATCTGTATCTATCTGTATTTATGTTCTACTGTTAGTGTTATCTGTATGCACTAAGGGTCTGAGAGTAACGCAATTTCAATTCTCTGTGTGTATGTGCTGTACATGTGGAAGAATTGACAATAAAGCAGACTTGACTTGACTTGAAAGTGAAGTATATTGAGAGAGGATTTTAGTTCAGGATAACAATGCATCATATATATGTACAATTAAAAGGACAGTTCACCCAAAAATGAAAATTCTGCCATCATTTACTCAACCTCAAGTATGCTTTTGCTGCTCCTAACCTGTCTGACTTTCTTATGTTGAACACAAAAGATGAAGAATGTTAATAACCAAACACTCAGTTGTCCCCATTGACTTTCATTGTATGGATTTTTAATATATTTTCATACATTTTACATTTTCAGAATATCTTCTTTAGTGCTCAACAGAAGAAAGAAACTCATACACTACTTGACGGGAATAAATTATTACAGAATTTTCATTTTTGGGTGAACTATGCCTTTGAAGGAAATAAATGGAAATATTTGCTAATTTAATTATAGCAGGACACTGAGAATAGCCTACATTTTTTTGTGAAATACACCCGATATCGTTTTTAATTATTTTATTTATTTATTGGAAAATATGTAATTCATATAAAATACTAAAGAATTGTGACAAATTAGTGCTATAATTGAATGACTTCTAATTGAAGTTATGGAATAACAGTGATTAAATATGAATCCACACTGAATTATTATGCTCAGCTGTAGAGTGTGATAAATAATGAAAATGTTTCAAATGTGCATCTAATTCATAGTATTAGTAAAAAAGTCAAATGAAAAACTCTTAAACTGTGCAGAGAGGAAGAGCACAGGATCAAAAACATGATGCTGTTGAGTTTAAATCTGGAGTGGAGAGAGAGACGAGGACACAGATGAAGAAAAGAGCGAAGATAAACAAACATCTGCAGTTAATGGACATCCACAGATTACAGAAACACAATTTATGAGTGCATCTAACCTTCATCCGTCCTTCTCACACTCTCTCTGTGTGTGTGTGTGTGTGTGTGTGTGAGAGAGAGTGTGAGAGTGTGTGTGTTTGAGTGTGTGTGTGTGTGTGTGTGTGTGAGAGAGTGTGAGAGTGTGTGTGTTTGAGTGTGTGTGTTTCTGTATATGTGTGTGTGAGTGTGTGTTGTGGTGTGTGTGTGTTTGTGTGTGTGTGTGTGTGCGTGTGTTTTTTTTTTTTTTTTTTTTTGTGTGTGTGTGTGTGTTTGTGTATTGTGTGTGTGTGTGTGTGTGAGTGTGTGTGTGTGTGTGTGTGTGTGTTTTTGTGTGTGTGTGTGTGTGTGTGTGAGAGAGAGTGTGCGAGTGTGTGTGTTTGAGTGTGTGTGTGGTGGTGTGTGGGTGTGTGTGTGTGTTTGAGTGAGTGTGTGTGGTGTGTGTGTTTGTGTGTGTGTGGGAGAGAGAGAGTGTGTGAGTGTGTGTGTGTGTGTGTGTGTGTGCGAGAGATTGGATAGTGTTTTGTGTTTAGAGTGTGGTGGGTGTGTGTGTGTTGTGGAGATTGGGTGAAAGTGTTGTGTTTGTGTGTGTGTGTGTGTGTCTATGTGTGTGTGAGTGTGTGTGTGTGTTGTGTGGTTAGTGAGTGTGTTTTGTGAGTGTGTTTCTGGTGAAGAGTGGTTTGGTCTGTGTTGAGAGTGTTTGTTTGTGTGTGTCTCTGTATATGTGTGTGTGTGTGTGTGTGTGTGTGTGTGTGTGTTGAGTGTGTGTGTTAGTGTGTGTCTGTGTGAGAGTGTGTGTGTGTGTGTGTTTTTTTTTTTTGTGTGTGTGTGTGTGTTTGAGTGTGTGGGTGGTGTGTGAGTGTGTGGTGTGTGTGGTGTGTGTGAGTGAGTGTGTGTGTGTTTGTTTGTGTGTGTGTGAGAGTGTGTGTCTGTGTGAGAGTGTGTGAGTGTGTGTCCCTGTATATGTGTGTGTGTGTGTGTGTGTGTGTGTGTGTGTGTGTGTGTGTGTGTGTGTGTGTGTGTGTGTGGTGGTGTGTGTGTGTGTGTGTTTGTGTGTGTGTGTTTTTGTTTGTTTGTGTGTGTGTGTGTGGGTGTGAGGGAGAGTGTGTGTGTGTGTGTGTGTGGTGTGGTGTGTGGTGTGAGTTGTGTGTGTGTGTGTGTTTGTGTATGTTTGTGTATGTGTGTGTTTGTGTGTCTATGTGTGTGTGTGTGTGGTTTGTGTGGGTGTGTGTGTGTGTTGTGCTTGAGTGTGTGTGTGTCCTCTGTTATATGTGTGTGTGTGTGTGTGTGGTGTGAGGGTGTGTGTGTGTGTGTGATCTCTGTCTGTATATGTGTGTGTGAGTGTGTGGTCAGCGTGTCCCGGTCTCTGTGTTCCGGCGTGTGATGGTATCAGAGACTGCCCCAATGGACTGGATGAGAGAAACTGCGGTAAATCCCCGTCTTCACTGTATGATGCTCGAAAACTCTTATGACTAATAGCAAATGACATTTTCTACCGAATTCTAAAGAAAGGAAGTGAAAATGTACTCAGAAGTTCGTGTAGGCAGAGAGACATAAATATCTCAGTACATGAGTCATCCAAATCATGCATCACGAAAGAAAAGCTGCATGCGTACGGAAAAACCTTCTCACTGAAACAAGAAAGAGCATGAAGAGGCTCCAGCTATCGTAATTAAGGTGTGTGTGTGTGTGTGTGCAGTGTGTATCGCTCAGTTCCAGTGCTCAGAGGACAGTCAGTGTGTCGACTACTATAAAGTGTGTGACCAGCATCCAGACTGCATCAACAGCAGCGACGAGGAAAACTGCACTCACGGTACCTCACACAACTGAGACAAAGATATTTCCTCTCCCCTGACACTCACTCAAACACATGCATATGTAGATATTAATTAAAACCATATTTAGTATGTTTATAAACCTGTTTTCTATTACATTTGTTCCCCACAATGTACAAATTCTGTACAACCTCCCTCCCTGCACACACACACACACACACCACACACACGCACACACGCGCACACACACACACAAGCACACACACAAACACACAAGCACACAAACACAAACACAAACACACACACACACTCTCTCACACAACACACACACACACACACCCACCACCACACCCACACTCACACACAACTCACTACCATCACACACCACACACGCACACACACGCCCTCACTGCACACCTCACACACACCCACACCACACACACACTCTCTCACACACACTCTCACACACACACACACACACACACACACACACACACACACACACACACACACACACACACACACACACACACACACTCACGCACACGCTCACACACACACACACACACACACACACTCTCTCACACACACTCTCACACACACACACACACACACACTCACACACACACACACACATGTCTCTCTCTCACACACACACACACCACCACACACACCACCACACACACACACACTCCCCCGCACGACGCCTCACAACCACACACTCTCTCACACACACTACACACACACACAAACACACACACACACACTACACACACACCACACACACCCGCACACGCTCACACACACACACACACACACACCACTCTCTCACACACACACACACACACCCACACCCACACAACCACACACCCCCAACTTCTCCACCCACACTGGACACACAAACCCCAAAAACAAACCAACACTTCACACCCACACACACACACACACGCACCACACACACACACACACACACACACACACTCAATAATGGGTGAAACAAACCTATACCAAAAACAATGTCATAGTTCACCTCAAAATCGAAATAAAGAAATTATATTTTGCTTAAAGAAAATTAATCTTATTTTCAGGACCATCATGATTTTTTGCATGGTGACATTATTTGTTTTTCAACACATTTATCACCAGAAATTCTCATGCAGTAACTTTATTACATTAGAATACATTTCATGTAATGATTTATGCATTTACATACACTACCAGTCAAAAGTTGTTGAACAGTAAGATTTTTATGTTTTTAAAGAAATCTCTTCTGCTCAACAAGCCTGCCTTTTTATTTGATCAAAAGTACAGCAAAACCAGTAAAATTGTGGAATATTTTTACTGTTTAATATAACTGTTACCTATCAATACTTCACTCGTACTGCGTCGCTAAGACTCTGTGGGGAACCAGTACAAACCCTTTCTATGTTAGTGGATCGACTCATACTTGCACTTGCCTTAAGCACCACAAGGGGCCCAGTAACTGTGCTTTCAGTCTCTGTGCTTCATGGGAAATGAGTTTGATGAAGATGTCAGACCTGTGGAAATGTTCAGCTAGACGAGATATAACCTCATTTAAAGGGATAGTTCACCCAAAAATAACACCCATTCATTGCCATTATAAAACTTGGAAGATCCAGGACATTTTTAAATATATCTCAGATTGGATTCGTCTGAAAGAAGAAAGTCATACACCTAGGATGGCTTGAGGGTGAGTAAATCATGGGCTAATTTTCATTTTTGGGTGAACTAACCTTTAATATCAGCTGCTCCAGAGGACATTATTTAATTTTTTTATGCATTTTATTTGTAATTATTTAGACAAAATTGTCTAGAATATCAGCCATTCGGTTATCATCCACAACACAAAATAATTATTGACTTGTCATATAGCTGCTTCACTAATCGTCAACAGAGGTCTTAAGATGATTCACCCAAAACTGAAGCTTCTGTAATCATTTACTCATGTTGATCCAGACATGCATGACTTTCATTCTTTCGTGGAAACCAAAGTGAGAAATTCTGTAGAATGTTACAGCGGCCGGCAGTGACGACATGAGGGGAATCGATGATGACGCAGATTTATTTCACTTCTGAGTTCTTTTCCTGTAATGTAGAGCATGTGAACTGATGAACTCTCTCTCTCTCT